>JAJEJO010000913.1:192795-327478 GCA_020662805.1 Glaucomys volans
CTGGTGGAGTTGCAAATTGGTGCACCCATTCTGGAAAGCTGTGTGGAGAATCCTCAGAACACTTGGAATGAACCCACCTTTTGACCCAGTCATCCCAGTCCTCAATTTATACCCAAAGGACTTGAAATCAGCATACTACAGTAGCACAGCCACATCAATGTTTATAGCAGCTCAATTTACAATAACTAGATTGTGGAACCAGCTTAGATGCCCTTCAACAGATGAATGGATAAAGAAACTGTGGTATATATACACACTGGAATATTATTCAGCCATAAAGAAGAATAAAATTATGTCATCTACAGGTAAATGGATAGAGTTGGAGTGTATCCAGCAAATTTAATAAACACTCTTTGTAATTCTAACATATATTTTCTTCAGTTTTCTATATGACATCAATTTAAATAATAATCTAATTTTAATTATTTTTTGTTTACGACTTTTTTTTGTTTTGATCTTACCATGCCAACTAGAATCTTTACATCAATGGCAAATGTGAACACCCAAACTTAGATTATTAATTTTAATATGCTTCCAAAATTTCATTATTAATTTTAATTTTTACTGTAGCTTTCAGGTAATCATCTTTTCTCAATTTAACAGGACTTCTGCCCATTCCTAATTTTTTTTTTACTTTCAATCATTTAGCAATTTCTCTGCAACATAGTAGGTGTATAATAATTAGCTGAATGTTGAATTCATGTTTTAAAACTGTTTATGCTGTATTATTGAAATAATGACACAGATGATGTTTTAAGGACTTAGAGACAGTTTATCCTGTGAATTCTAAAGACTGGGGGATTTTAAAAATATAAATGAAAAATTTGAATTGGGCCTTAAAATTATACCAACACTACTACAGTTTTTATCACTTTATTGTGGACATGATACTTAACATAAAAAGCTATCCCCTTAAAAAACTTTTAAGTGTAAAATACAGTTTTGTTAAGTGAAATATAACGTTACACAGCTGGTTTCTAGAACTTTATATTGTATGCGTGAAATTTTATGCCCACCTATTAGAGTCTCTCCATCACCCCTTTTCAACCGATGCATTGATTTTTGAAAAGAGTGGTTCATACATACAGTGAGTATTATTCAGCCTGAAAAGAAGAAGACCATCCTGCCATGATCAGGATGGACCAGCCTGGAGGGCACCGTGCCAAGTAAATTGGCCCAGGACAGAAGTACAGATGCCACGTGACTCTGCTTCCGCAGGAGCCCAGTGGTCAGACTCACAGAACAGAGGAGCACAGGGGCAGGATGGTGTGAAGTTCCTCCAGCAACTTGAAGAGCTGGTTGTCACTGTCACTCTTTCATAAAGAAACAAATAGAAGACAGAGTAAGCCTGAATCTTCACCATGTTGGCCTAGGACCAGACTTCCTTTACAAGACTCCCAGAGCACAAGAAATCAAAGCAAGAATCAAGAAATGGGATGGACTCAAACTAAAAATCTTTTTCTCAGCAAAGAGTACAATCAAGAATGTGAAGAGAGAGCCTACAGAGTGGGAGAAAATCTTTTCCACACACACTTCAGGCAGAGCACTAATCTCCAAAATTTATAAAGAACTTAAAAAACTTTACACCAAAAATACAAAGAATCCAATCAATGAATGGGCTAAGGAACTGGGCAGACACTTCACAGAAGAGGATGTACAGGAGATCAATAAATATGTGAAAAAGTGTTCAACATCTCTAGTAATTAGATAAATGCAAATTAAAACAACTCTAAGATTTCATCTCACTCCAATTAGAATGACTATTATCAGGAATACAAGCAATAATAGAAGTTGGTGTGGATGTGAGGAAAAAGGCACACTTTTACATTGCTGATGGGGTTGCAAATTGGTGCACCCACTCTGAAAAGCAGTGTGGAGAATCCTCAGAATACTTGGAATGGACCCACCTTTTGACCCAGTTTTCTCACTCCTTGGTTTATACCCAAAGGACTTAAAATAGCATACTACAGTAACGTAGCCACATCAATGTTTATAGCAGTTCAATTCACAATAGGTAGATTGTGGAACCAAACTAGATGCCCTTCAACAGATGAATGGATAAAGAAATTGTGGCATATATACACAAAGGAATACTACTCGCCATAAAGAAGAAAAATATTATGGCATTTGCAGATAAATGGAAAGAATTGGAGATTATCATGCTAAGTGAAATAAGCCAATTCCCAAAAAAACAAAGGCTAAATGTTTTCCCTGATAAGTGGATGATGATTTAGAATTGTGTTGTGGGGGTGGGGGTTGAGAGACGAATGGAGGAACTTTAGATTACGTAGAGGGAAATGAGGGGTGAGGGGGCAGGGGTATGAAAAATGGTGGAATGAGACAGACATCATTACCCTATGTATACGTATGATTAACAAGAATGGTATGAATCGACACCATGCACAACCATAGAAATGAAAATTTGTACCCCATATATACACAATGAATCAAAATGAAGTCTGTAAAAAAAATTTAAGAAAAGAAACAATTAAAAGGAAAAGTGAGACTTGCATCTTTCAGGCTCATGATCACTTACATGATGTTCCAGGACCCCAAAGATTCTTGTGAGTTCAGGCAGCTGTGTGAGGCTTGGGTACACAGGACAGAGGGAGGGGACAAGGACACAGCAGCTGTGGCAGCTACACCAAGACATTGTGCAACCTTGGCTCTGAGAAGACTTGACGGCTCAGCAGGGTGAAGCATGTCTAAGATCAGGATGAGGAGTCGCTCCCCAACATAACTGAGCTGACCACTCCTCAGACCGCGACAGTCTTCTCACATGTGGATAAACCAAGTCATTGCTGTGGTTTGACTGTGTGGTGTTCCCCAAAGGCTCACGTGTGAGACAATGCAAGAATGCTCAGAGAGGAACGATCACGTTGTGAGAGTGTCAGCCTAACCAGTGGGTGCCCACTGCCGGATTAACAGGGTGGTCACTGTGGGCAGGTAGGGGGGAGCTGGAGGAAGCAGGTCACTGGTGGGCCTGCCTTCAGGGTTTATGTATTGTCCCTGGTGAGCAGCGCTCCTTCTCTGCTTCCTGGCTGCCATGCCTTGAAATGTGGACCTCCACCATGCCCTTCCACCATGTTCTTCTTCTTCACCTTGGACCCAGAGCAATGGAGCTGGCCATCTAAGGACTGAAACTCTGAAACCATGAGCCAAAACAAACTTTTCCTCCTCTAAGTTGTTCTTGTCAGGACTCTTGGTCTCAGCGATGAAAAACTGACTTTAAGTCATGATCTTAAAGGGTAGTTTCAGGTCACTCTGTACTCACACTGCGTCTGCCAAGGCAGGGAATTTCACATCACAATCTGAACTATTGACAGCTTGCATGCTAGGTCTGAGCAGAGATACATGACTGAGGATTTGCAGCCCTGGTGGAGAATGTGGGTCTACTCAAGTACACTGGAAATCTGCTAGAGTTTGGATTGTGATTGTTCCCAAAAGGTCCATGTATGGCAGGTGTGGTCCCCAGCCCATGGCATGATTGGGAGATAGTAGAATCTTTAGGGAGTGGAGCCTAGTGGAAGGAATTTAGGTCAATAAGGTAATGTCTTTGAAGGGGATATTGGAATCCTGGACCTTCCTTTTTTTCCTTCCCAGCCACCAGGAGGTGAGCATCTTCCTCTGTCATACACTGCTACTATGATGGGCTGCCTCACTACAGGCCCCAAAGCAGCATGGCCAACTAACCATGGACTTAAACCGCTTAAATTGTGAGCCAAAATGAATCTTTTTTTTATGAGTTGATTATCTCAGGTATTTTGTTATAGTAATGGAAAACTGATTAACACAAAATCTGAGGATTCTTTGAAATCTAATTATTGTTGGATAGCAATTATTTTGGTCTACTTTTTCACCTTGAATTCTGACTGGTCAATAAATAAACTACTCTCACCTCATAGACTCATTGTTAAATTCAGCTCCAAGATTTTGTGGTGCATCAAGTAGATGCCAGGCACTGTGCTAGGTGTTCTCAGAAATACAGAGACAATTATTGAATTGCCCTTACCTTCTTTTTCTTTAATTGATTTATTTTGATTCATTGTATAGAAATGGGGTACAGCTGATATTTTTCTGGTTGTACACAAAGTGGAGTCACACCATTTGTGTAATCATACATGTACATAGGATAATGATGTCTGTCTCATTCTGTTATTATGCTTAACCCCCACCCCGATCCCACCCCTCTTCATCCCCTATGCAATCCATCCTTCCTCCATTCCTGCCTCCCTCCCACCCCACATTATATATCATCATCCACTTATCGGAGAGATCATTCAGCCTTTGGTTTTTTGGGATTGGCTAATCTCACTTAGCATGACATTCTCCAACTCCATCCATTTACCTGCAAATGCCATAATTTTATTCTTCTTCATGGCTGAATAATATTCCTTTGTGTTTATATACCACAGTTTCTTTATCCATTCATCAATTGAATGGCATCTAGGTTGGTTCCACAATCTAGCTATTGTGAATTGAGCAGCTATGAACATTGATGTGGCTGCATCACTATAGTATGCTGATTTTAAGTCCTTTGGGTATAGACCAAGGAGTGGGAGAGCTGGGTCAAATGGTGGATCCATTCCACGTTTTCTAAGGAACCTCCACACTGCTTTCCAAAGTGGCTGCACTAATTTGCAACCCCACCCACAATGTAAGGGAATACCTTTTTCCTCACATCCTCACCAACACCTATTGTTGCTTGTATTTTTGATAATAGACATTCTAATTGGGGTGAGATAGAATCTTAAGGTGGTTTTGATTTGCATTTCTCTTAATACTAGGGATGTTGAACATTTTTCAATATATCTGTTAATTGCTTGTAGGTCTTCTTCTGTAAAGTGTCTGCCCATTTCTTTAGCCCATTTATTGATTGGGTTATTTATATTCTTGGGACAAAGTTTTTTGAGTTCTATATAGATTCTGGAGATTAGTGCTCTATCTGAAGTGTGTGTGGCAAAGATTTTCTCCCACTCTGTAGGCTCTCTCTTCACATTTCTGATTGTTTCTTGTGCTGAGAAAAAACTTTTTAGTATGATTCTATCCCAATGATTCCTGCTTTTATTTCTTGTGCTTTGGGGGTCATGTTGAGGAAGTCTGGACCTAAGCTCACATGATGAAGATTTAGACCTACTTTTTCTTCTACTAGGTGCAGAGTCTCTGGCCTGATTTCTAGGTCCTTGATCCATTTTGAGTTGAGTTTTGTACAGGGTGAGAGATATGGGTTTAGTGTCATTTTGCTGCATATGGATTTCCAGTTTTCCCAGCACCATTTGTTGAAGAGGCTATCTTTTCTCCATTGTTTGTTTTTGCCTCCTTTGTCAAGTATGAGATACCTGTATTTATGTGGGTTTGTCTCTGTGTCCTCTATTCTGTACCATTGATCCACCTGCCTATTTTGGTGCCAATACCATGCTGTTTTTGTCACTATTGCTCTGTAGTATAGTTGAAAGTCTGGTATTGTGATACCCCTGCTTCGCTCTTCTTGCTAAGGATTGCTTTAGCTATTCTGGGTCTCTTATTCCTCCAAATGAATTTCATAATTGCTTGCCCTATTTCTTTGAGGTCTGTCATTGGGATTTTAATTGAAATTGCATTGAATTTGTATAGTGCTTTTGGTAGTATGGCCATTTTGACAATATTAATTCTCTCTATCCAAGAACAAGGGAGATCTTTCCATCTTCTCAGATTTTCTATAATTTCATTCTTTAGTGTTTTGTAGTTCTTATTGTAGAGGTCTTTGACCTGTTTTGCTGGATTGATGCCCAAGTATTTTATTTTTTTGAGGCAATTGTGATTGGGGTAGTTTTCACCATTTCAATTGTGAATGGGGTAGAATTTCTCTTTCAGAGAATTCATCACTTATGAATAAAAATGCATTAGATTTATGAGCATTAATTTTATATCATGCTACTTTACTGAATTCATTTATGAGTTCCAAAAGTTTTCTGGCTGAATTTTTCGGCTCCTCTAAATATAGAATCATGTCATCAGCAAAAAGAGATAGTTTGAGCTCTTCTTTCCCTATTCATGTCCCTTTAATTTCTTTAGTCTATCTAATTGCTCTGGTTAGAGTTTCAAGGCTGATGTTGAATAGAAGTGGTGGAAGAGAGCATCCCTGCCTTGTTCCAGTTTTCACTGGGAATGCTTTCAATTTTTCTCCATTTAGAATGATGTTAGCTGTGGGCTTAGCATAGATAACCTTTACAATGTTAAGGAACGTTCCGACTATCCCTATTTTTTCTAGTGTTTTGAGCATGAAGGGGTGCTGTATTTTATCAAATGCTTTCTCTGCATCTATTGAAATAATCATGTGGTTCTTGACTTTAAGTCTGTTGATGTGGTGAATACATTTATTGATTTCCAGATGTTGAACCAACCTTGCATCCCTGGGATGAAGACCACTTGATCATGGTGCACTATCTTTTTTATATGCTTTTGTATGCAATTTGCTAAAATTTTGTTAAGAACTTTCACATCTATGTTCATCAGGGATATTGGACTGACATTTTCTTTCCTTGATGTGTCTTTGTCTGGTTTTGGTATCAGGGTGATATTAGCTTCATAGAATGAATTTGGAAAGGTTCCCTCTTCCTATATTTCATGGAATACTTTGAGGAGTATTGGAATGAGTTCTTCTTTGAAGGTCTTGTAGAACTCAGCTGTGAATCCATCTGGTCCTGGACTTTTCTTTGTTGGTAGGCTTTTGATGACTTCTTCTACTTCATTGCTTGAAATTGATCCATTTAAATTGTATATGTCCTTCAGATTCAGTTTGGGTGGCTCATATGCCTCTAGAAACCTGTTGATGTCTTTGAGATTTTCTATTTTGTTCGAGTATAGATTTTCAAAACAGCTTCTAATTATGTTTTGTATTTCAGTAGAATCTGTTGTCATTTTTCATTTTTCATCACAAATTTTAGTAATTTGAGTTTTCTCTCTCCTTCTCGTTGTTAGTGTAGCTAAGAATTTTCAATTTTGTTTATTTTTTCAAAGAATCAACTTTTTGTTTTGTCAGTTTTTTAAATTGTTTCTTTTGTTTCAATTTCATTGATTTCAGCTATGATTTTGCTTCCTGGAATTGAGAAGGATTTGTTTAACATATGAGGATACACTATTATTTGGGGTGTAAATATTTATGATTGTTATGTCTTGCTGATTAATGCTTCCCTTATGCAGTATGAAATGACCTTCTTTATCCCTTCTGACTAACTTTGGCTTGAAGTCTGCTTTATCTGAATTGAGGATGGAAACCCTTGCTTTTTCACTGAGTCCATGTGAGTGGTATGTTTTTTTCCTAACCTTTCACCTTTAGTCTATGGATGTCCTTTTCTATGAGATGAGTCTCTTGAAGGCACCATATTGTTAGGTCTTTCTTTTTAATCCAGTCTGCCAGCCTGTGTCTTTTGATTGATGAGTTTAGGCCATTTACATTCAGGGTTATTATTGAGATATGATTTGTATTCCTGGTAATTTTGACTTATTTTTTGCTTTTAATCTAACTTGGTTTGCCTTTAATTGGCTTTTCCTTTAGGGTAATTCCTCCCTTTGCTGACTTACATTGTTGTTTTTCATTTCTTCCTCTTGGAATATTTTGCTGAGAACTTTCTGTAGGGTAGGCTTTCTATTTGTGAATTCTTTTAGCTTATGTTTATCATGGAAGTATTTTATTTCATCTTCAAATCTGAAGGTAAGGTTTGCTGCATATAAGATTCTTGGTTGGCATCCATTTTCTTTCAGTGCTTGAAATATGTTGTTCCAGGCCCTTCTTGCTTTTAGGGTCTGGGCTGAGAAATCTGCTGATATCTGTATTGGTGTCCCCTTATATGTAATCTGATGCTTTTCTCTTGCAGCCTTTAAAATTCTTTCTTTGTTTTGTATGTTAGGTATTTTCATTATAATGTGCCTTGGTGTGGATCTGTTTTAATTTTGTGCATTTGGTGTTCTATAAGCCTCTTGTATTTGATTTTCCATTTCATTCATCAGATTTGGGAAATTTTCTGATATTATTTCATTGAACAGTTTATTCATTCCTTTGATTTGTATCTCTGTGCCTTCCTCGATCCCAATAACTCTTAAATTTAGTCTTTTCATGATGTCCCATAATTCTTGGAGGTTCTGTTCATGATTCCTACCATCTTCTCTGGTTGAGTTTGTTTTCAATATTAAATATTTTGTCTTCATTGTCTCAGATTCTGTCTTCCAAGTGATCTAGCCTGTTGATTAAGGTTTCTATTGAGTTTTTAATTTGGTTTATTGTTTCCTTCATTTCAAGGATTTCTGTTTGGTTCTTTTTCAGAATCTCTATCTCTTTATTGAAATGCTCTTTTGCTTCCTGCCTTGCTCTTTTTGCATTCTCTGCATTTGCTCTCTTGTCTCATCATTCACTTTTCGGATCATTTTAATCATGTACATCCTGAACTCTCTTTCTGACATTGCTTCTGCCATGTTTTCATTGAGTTCTTTTGATATAGTATCTAGGTTTGTTTGGGATATTTTCTTCCCATGTTTTCTCATGTTGCTAGTGTATCTTCCCCTCTAGTAGTGTGAATCCTGGATATTGCAGTTTCCCCTTAAAGACTTATGGCATTCCTGCCAATTTCCAATACCTCACCTTGAAGTGAGAGATCAATATTAGCAGCACACCATAAAAACAATATGCATCCTTAATCTAAATACTCCCTATTAAGATATTAACTGTGTTGTCTTAATAAACAGAGATGAATTCAAGTTATTATCTATAGTATAACCAATAAGTTTGCAATAAGGACTGTAATTTCTAATGGTGGACAGAGAGGATGAGGAGGGGTATAGGACATAACATTAATAAGATAAGAAGTGAATCTATAGATATACTATGTCATAGGAATAGTGGAAGTAGAATTAAAAGAAATTGGTTGTTAACATGAGGAAGAAAGAGATTCTCCAAGGATATGGATATATAAGAGGAAGATAGAGTGGTAAGAATATTAGTAAAAGAAAAAAGTAGGAATGTAGTGGGCAAAATAGGTATAACCTAATTTTAAAAAACATTCTGCAATAAAATTATACTTAACTGTTCAAACCTCCTATTTTTCAATGGTCTGATGCCTGAGAGGTGCTTGATCAAGCAGTGACCCAAGAAGGGTGCCACTACCTCCAGGTTGGGAATAATCAATGCTTCTGGACAAAGGCAACCTGGTGTTGATAGAAGGTCTGTTGCAGCACAGGGGCTAGCCTCCGGGCCAGGGGGTGGGGTGGATGGAGACCTGTGTTCAGTGCTGGAGACACTCGACTTGATGACCCAGAAAGGCCTGAGCTCCACGCTGGGGACTCAAGCAGCAGCAGGCCTGTGCTCCTCCTCTAGGGATTCCCGCTGTGGGCCTGATGGCATGGCAGGCCAGTGCTCTCTGCTGGAGACCCTGTGCCCAATTTGCCCTTCCCTTCTAACTCTAATGAAGTTCATTATTTTTTTCTGGTCCTTAATCCCATTAGCATTAGAAATGATCTCAATTTCTGTATACCATACTTCATGGTATGAAGTTGCTTCTGCATAATACTCTCAAATGCCTTTAACAAAGACAGGAGTGAGAAGGGTTCAGAATAAAAGAAAGGATAAAAGATATTTTATCCTTCACATAAACAATAATCAGTGACTCTTAAAAAGTGGTATTGAGCATGACCGACAATATGTATAATCAGAAAAATGAGAGACTACTATTCAGAACTCAGATCAAACGCTACCTTTATAATAAGGACTTTCCTAATCACCCTGCTTTAAATAACAGACCCTCCCGGTTAGCAAATCTCTGTAGTTTTTCTTTTTTTTTTTTAGTGTAGTCTTCCCATTTTATTTTTTTATTTATATGTTTTTAAAATTTTTACAGATTTCATTTTGATTCATTGTACACAAATGCAGTATACATTTTCATTTCTATGGTTGTGCATGATGTATATTCATACCATTTATGTTAGTCTTAAATGCACATATGGTAATGATGTCTCTCTCAGTCCACAATTTTCATACCCCATCCCCTTCCTGTCTCATTTCCCTATTTATAATCTAAAGTTCCTCCAATCTTCTCTCAACTCCCAACCCACCATCCAGATTCTATATCATCATCCACCTATCAGGGAAAATATTCGGCCTTTGCTTTTGGGGAGGATTGGCTTATTTCACTTAGCATGATAATTTCTAATTCCATCCATTTATCTGCCAATGCCATAATATTATTATTCTTTATGGCTTAGTAGTATTCCCCTGTGTATATATACCACAGCTTCTTTATCTATTCATCTGTTGAAGGGCATCTAGCTTGGTTCCACAGTCTGGCTATTGTGAATTGAACTGCTATAAATGATGTGGCTGTGTTACTGCAGTATGCTAATTTTAAGTTCTTAGGGTATGAACCAAGGAGTGGAATAACTGTGTCAAAAGGTGTGTCCATTCCAAGTTTTCTGAGGATTCTCCACACTGCTTTCCAGAGTGGCTGTACCAATTTGCATCATCACCAGTAATGTAAAAGTGTGCCTTTTTCCCACATCCACACCAACATCTGTTATTGCTTGTGTTCTTTTTTTTTTTTTTTTTTGTTGGTACGATACTGGGGATTGAACTCAGGGGCAATCCATCACTGAGCCACATCCCCAGCCCTATTTTGTATTTTATTTAGAGACAGGGTCTCACTGAGTTGCTTAGGGCCTCGCTAAGTTGCTGAGGCTGGCTTTGAACTTGCAATCCTCCTGTCTCAGCCTCCCAAGTGCTGGGACTACAGGTGTGCGCCACCGCGCCTGGCTGCTTGTGTTCTTGATAATAGCCATTCTAATTGGAGTAAGATGAAATCTTAGAGTTGTTTTAATTTGCATTTCTCTAATTACTAGAGACATTGAGCATTTTTTCATATATTTATTGATTGTATGTACATCCTCTTAAGTAAAGTGTCTGTCCAGATCCTTGGCCCATCTATCGATTGGGTTCTTTGTATTTTTGGTGTAAAGTTTTTTAAGTTCTTCGTAAATTTTGGAGATTAGTGCTCTATCTGAAGTATATGTGGAAAAGATTTTCTCCCACTCTGTAGGCTCTTTTTTCACATTATTGATTGCATCTGTTGCTGACAAAAAGCTTTTTAGTTTGAGTCCATCCCATTTCTTGATTCTTCCTTTGATTTCTTGTGCTTTGGAAGTCTTATTAGGGAAGTCTGATCCTAAGCCAACATGAGGAGGATTTGGGCCTATTTATTCTTCTATTTGGTGTAATTCCTAAGCCCTTGATCAATTTTGAGTTGAATTTTGTGCAGGGTGAGAGATAAAGGCTTAATTTCATTTTATTACATATGGATTTCCAGTTTTCCCAGGACCATTTGTGGAACAGTCTGTCTTTTCTCCATTGTATGTTTTTGGCTCCTTTGTCTAATATGAGGTAACTGTGTTTTTGTGGGTTTGTCTCTGTGTCTTCTATTCTGTACCATTGGTCTGCCTGTCTATTTTGGTGCCAATACCATGCTGTTTTTGTTACTTTTTTTCTGTACCACAGTTCAAGGTCTTGTATTGGGATACCTCCTGGTTCACTCTTTCTGCTCAGGATTTTTTTGGCTATTCGGGTCTCTTATTCTTCCAAATGAAGTTCATGATTGCCTTCTCTATGTCTATGAGGAATGTCATTCGAATTGGAATTGGAATTGTATGAAATCGGTATAGAGCCTTTGGTAGAATGGCCATTTTGACAATATTAATTCTACCTATCCAAGAACATGGGAGTTCTTTCCATCTCCTAAGGTTCTCTTCAATTTCTTTCTTTAGTGTTCTGTAGTTCTCATTGTAGAGGTCTTTCACCTCTTTTGTTAGATTGATTCCCAAGTATTTTATTTTTTTGAGGCCACTGTGAATGGAGTAGTTTTCCTAACCTCTCTTTCAGAGAATTCATCACTTATGAAAAGACGCATTAGATTTATGCATATTGATTTTATATCCTGCTACTTTGCTGAATTCATTTATTAGTTCTAGAAGTTTTCTAGTGGAGTTTTTGGGTCCTCTAAATATAGGATCATGTCATCAGCAAGTAGTGACAACTTGAGTTCTTCTTTTCCTATTCATATTCCTTTAATTTCTTTGGTCTGTCTAATTGCTCGGGCTAGTGTTTTAAGGACAATGTTGAATAGAAGTGCTGAAAGAGGGCATCCCTCTCTGGTTCCAGTTTTTAGAGGGAATGCTTTCAGTTGTTGTCCATTTAGAATGATTTTAACCGTGGGTTTGGCATAGATAGCCTTTACAATGTCGAAGTATGTTCCAACTATCCCTAGTTTTTTGAGTGTTTTAAGCATAAAGGGGTGCTGTATTTTACAAACACTTTCTCAGCATCAATTGAAATAATCATATGATTCTTAACTTTAAGTCTATTGATGTGATGAATTACATTTATTGATTTCTGGATGTTGAACCAACCTTGCATCCCTGAGATGAAATCCACTTGATCATGGTCCACTATCTTTTTAATATGCTTTTGTATGCAATTTGCTAAAATTTTGTTAAGAACTTTCACATCTATGTTCATCAGGGATATTGGTCTAAAGTTTTCTTTCTTTGATGCATCTTTGTCTGGTTTTAGTATCAGAGCGATACTCGCTTCATAGAATGAGTTTGGAAGGGTTCCCTCCTTTTCTATTTCATGGAACTTTGAAGAGTTTGGTATTAGTTCTTCTTTAAAGGTTTTGTGGAATTCTGAGAATCCATCTGGTACTGCCCATCTCTTGGTAGACTTTTGATGACTTCTATTTCGGTGCTTGAAATCGTTCTGTTTAAGTTGTGTGTGTCTTCTTGACTCAGTTTGGGATGATCATAAGCCTCTAAGAATTTGTCAATGTTTTCAATATTTTCTCTTTTGTTTGAGTATAGATTTTCAAAATAGCTTCTAATTATGTTATGTATTTCAGTGGTGTCTGTTGTGATTTTTCCATATTCTTCATGAATTCTAGTAATTTGAGTTTTTTCTCTCCTTCTCTTCATTAGTGTGGCTAAGGGTTTATCAATTCTGTTTACTTTTTCCAAGAACAACCTTTTTGTTTTGTCAATTTTTTGAATTATTTCTCTTGTTTTAATTTCATTGATCTCAACTCTGATTTAAATTATTTCCTGTCTTCTACTATTTTTGGTGTTGATCTGTCCTTCTTTTTTCCAGAACTTTGAGATGTAATGTTAGGTCATTTAGTTGTTGACTTTTTCTTTTCTTAATGTATGCACTCAATGCAATGAACTTTTCCCTTAGTACTGCTTTCATAGTGTCCCAGAGATTTTGATATATTGTGTCATTCTCGTTTACCTCTAAGAATTTTTTTTTATTTCTTCCCTGATGTCTTCTCTTATGATTGCATCATTCAAAAGCATATTATTTAGTCTCCAGGTGGAGGAGTAATTTTTGTTTTTTATTTTATCATTGATTTCTAGTCTCATTCCATTGTGGTCTGATAGAATACAAGGTAGTATCTCTAATTTTTTGTATTTATTAATAGCTTCTTTGTGGCATATTATATGGTCTATTTTGGAGAAGGATCCATGAACTGGTGAGAAGAAAGCATATTCACTTGATCATGGATGAAATACTCTACACATGTCCATTAAATCCATATCATTGATTGTATTATTTAGTTCTATAGTTTCTTTGTTCAGTTTTTGTTTGGAAGATCTATCCAATAGTGAGAGTGGTGTGGCAAAGTCACCCACTATTATTGTGTTTTGGTTTATTTGATTCTTAAAATTGAGAAGGATTTGTTTGATGCACATAGATGCTCCATTTTGTGGGGGCATAAATATTTAAAATTGCCCACTGGTTCATGGTTCCCTGAATCAATATAAAATGTCCTTCTTTATCCCTTCTGATTAACTTAGGTTTAAAGTCCACTGTATCTGATATGAAGATGGAGATCCCTGCTTTTTTACAGAGTTCATGTGAATGATATATTTTTCTCCATCCTTTCACCTTTATTCTGTGTATGTGTTTTTTATGAGATGAGTCTCTTGAAGCAGCAAATTGTTGGGTCTTTCTTTTTAATCCAATCTGCCTATGTCTTTTGATTAATTAGTTTAGGCCCTTGGCATTCAGTGTTATTACTGTGATATGATTTGTATTTCTGGTCATTTTGGTTTATTTCTGGTTTTTACTTTAACTTGATTTCTCCTCTGACTGGCTTTCCTTTAGGGTAGTTCCTCCCTTTGCTCACTTGTATTGTTGCTTTTCACTTCCTCCTCATGAAATATATTGTTGAGAATGGTCTGTAGTGCAGAATATTCATAAATTCTTTTAGTTTTGTTTATTGTGGAAAGATTTTATTTTACCATTAAATCTGAAGATTAGTTTTGCTGGGTATAAGATTCTTGGTTGGTGTGCATGTTCTTTAAGGACTTGAAATATGTTGTTCCAGGCCCTTCTTGCTTTTAGGGTCTGGGCTGAGAAATCTGCCGATATTTGTACTTGTTTCCCCCTATATGTAATCTGACACTTCCCTCTTGCAGCCTTTAACATCCTATCTTTATTTTGTATGTGAAGCATTTTCATTATAATGTGTCTTGGTGTGGATCTGTTATAATTTTGTGCATTTGGTGTCCTATAAGCCTCTTGTATTTGATTTTCCTTTTCATTCTTCAGGTTTGGGAAGTTTTCTGCTATTATTTCATTGAACAGGTTGTTCATTCCTTTGGTCTGTATCCCTGTACCTTCCTCAATCCCAATAATTCTTAAATTTGGTGCTTTTATATTGTCCCATAATTCTTAGAATTTCTGTTCATGATTTCTTACCATCTTCTCAGTTTGGTCAACTTTATTTTCAAGATGAAATATTTTGACTTCATTGTCTGAGATTCTGTCTTTCACAAGATCCATTCTGTTGGTGATGCTTTCTATTGAGTTTTTAATTTGGTTCATTGTTTCTTTCATTTCAAGTATTTTTGTTTGTTTTTTTTTCACAATCTCTATCTCTTTATTGAAGTTCTCTTTTGCTTCCTGCATTTGCTCTATTAACTGTTCATTTGAATGATCATGCATTGCCTGTATTTGCTCTTTTATCTCATGTTGTACTTCACAGATCATTTTAATCATATAGATTCTAAACTCCCTTTCTGTCATTTCTACTGCCATGCTGTCATTGTACTCTGTCAAAATAATATCTTGATTTGCTAGGGACACTTTCTGCCCCTGTTTTTTCATGTTATTTCTGTATATTCCCCTCTACCAGTGAAGAATTGAGGTTCTGCAGCTTCTTCTCTGTAGGCTTATTATGCTCCTGCAGGATTCCAATACCTTTCCTTGGATGGGGAGATCCAGCACCTGATACAAACAATACGCAGTCCTACATCAAAAACTCCCGATAAAGGCATTAACAATCTGCAGTAAACAAACAGGACAAGATCAGTTATTGTCTACAGTATGTCCATTACTTTGCCATGAGCTTGTCATTAGCATAAGAAAAGGGAGAAAGAGACTCCAAGGGAACAGGTAAACAGAAGGAAAATAGAGTGAGAATAGGAAAAAAAAAGAAGTAGAAGGAAAAATAAAGTGAGATGAGAGGGGGAAAAAAAGAAGAAATATAAAGTTAAAAAAAAAATTCAATGATTCACAGTCATCCACTACTCAAACCTCTCAGTCCTCAGTATTTCCATGCAAGTGCGCTACCTGTCAATGGGCTTCTGGTTTCCTGCAGGCATCTCAGAGAGCAGGCTGCCCCTCCCAGTGATGATGGCCATGACCTCAGGGGTAATTCAGAATGTTTGCACCAACCTCCAAATAAACTGGGGAGCCACAGCGCGGGTGGGGAGGCCATGTGGGGGTGCAGGCGCCCTCTGGCGGCTGCAGGTGGCGGGGGAAGTCTCTGGTGTCTGTAGCCTCTGTAGTTTTTACCCTCTTTGTTCTTTCTCTTGATACTTATGACCACTTGTCAAATCTGTGCTCATTTTGTGTTTCCTTCTTCAGAAAGACAGATTTACAAGCAGAAACTACATCAGCTTTAGTTCCTAGTGTCTAGACAAGTGTTAGCCTAAAAGAAAACCAACATGTGCACTTCTGAGCCATTGAACTTAATTTTCCCCAGCTGAGCATCTGACTCACTCAGACCACTCCTCTCGTTGTCAGAGTTGGTCCTATTTTACCAAAATCTCTAAGATCTCTCTCTTCTCCAGCTGCATTGTCAACTGACTAATCATTTCCATTCTCCAGTAGACAGCAAAAGGACACAGGGCTCCTTCAGAGGCTGGCTCAAAGCCCACCTGAAGCCTCTGGCATTACCCACACCATGACTGCTTTAATGAGAGCCCCCCAAAACATCCAAGCAACCCTTTTCTGACTGCTTCTTTTTTAATAAAGATGTTATATTTTAATAAAGATGTTATATTTTTCCTTTGCAATCTGATCCAATTAAGCATATGGTGAGGAAAGAGAATAAAGCCTATGACTAAGATTACATTTAATTTTGCAAATGAAGACTTGAACACAAGCAAAAATGCACAGAAATATGCAAATGAGCAGCCTAAAGGCTGATTCTCATAATAAACCAATTAACAGGTTTTGGAAAGTGTCAACCGGCAGTCTTCAGGTGAAGTGAGGAAGCACGTCTGGAATCTTGAAGAAACAGGCAAATGGCGCGGGGCCAGTGGAGACTGCCCTGCTCAAGTTGAGAGCACAGCATTCCAAAATAATGAAGCAGGCATGGTGCAGACAAAGTCAGCCATATGATTTTGGGTTCAGCAGCTGCTTTTGAACTAGATGAATGATACATAAAAAATAGAACTTTAAAAAATGTCCCCAAATTCTCAAAAAAATACTTAAAGAAACAATATCTCTCAGGCAGCATTCTCTAAGCCTAATGAAATTATATGTTGCTTGAAGGCAACAGAAAGCTGCATTTGGAGACAAGACACAATTAAAAAACAACACTGGAAAATAATTTCTCAGTACAAAATCAATGAAGAAACAGCAACAACAGCAAAACCTCTAATAGAAAACTCAAGTATTTAGAAAGAAATGAAAGAACTTAATATCAGAATTTATGGAATTAACTGAAGTGTGGAGGGCAATGTGCAATCTGAATGCATGCACTAGCAAATTAAAAAGATTGGAAATAGTTAAGATAAGAATTATACGAAGAAGTTAAAATGAAGAATCACTGCAACACATTAAGGCCAAAAAGAATAAGAGTAAAACTATGAACAGATACTCTGAAGAAAGCAAATATTAGAGATGATTGACAACACCAAAAGCTTAATCTTTCAAAAGATTTTAAGAATAGAGGTTTTAGCAAAACCGGGTGAATAAGAGACAGGGGTACCAAAGGGAGTAGGAACTCAAAACAAGAAATGCCCAGGTCATGAAGAATGAGTTACAGTTTGCAGGCTTGATAAATCTTTGGAGAAAGAATTTGAAAAGATAAATCGCTTTCTCAAGGGTATTTTCCTTGCAGCTCGAAGTCAGGTTGGGACCCCCTACTGAAGGCACACACCCTGCCCGGTACTGATGGTTTGGACCATTTCGGTCACGTGGTTCATATCTATTCTCCCTGAGGGCAGGGACTGTCGTGTCTTGGTCTCTGTAACTCACAAGCTATTATTAGCACTTCACATAAAGCAGAAATTAAGGAATGCCTACTTAACTGCACAAATGAACTGCTTGACATTGATCTTCTCAAAAGATGCAAAATCCTGCAAACAGGAAAATAGAAGGTCTGTGCAGAAACAATTGCGAATCTATTAACAATGTATAATACTTTTTGATTATTTGTTAAAATTTACTTTAGCCATATAATTGTGTAGATATTCTGGTACTTATCTTTTTTCAATTAATATGATATCTTTGAGATCCAGCATTATCACTATATAAAGAACAACTAACTTTGTTCATATCAATGTCATTTAACTGATGTAGGAATTTCCTCATATGCAGAGCAAGGATTAAGTGCAGGTTCTAGAGCAGGACATCTTGAGTTTTGATCCCGACTTTAGCATCCACTTCCTCTATAAACAAAGTCCAATGTCCACATCTATCCTGACACCCAGCTGTGTAAATAAAGCTTCATTTGAAACCAGTCACATTCATTCATTTACACATTCTTCATGCTGGTTTTGTGCTAAATTCAAAGTTCAGTGATTATGATAGAGGCTTGTACAGCTAAGAAAGCTCATAATACATTCACTTTATAGAAAAAGTTTATTGTCTCTACTCAATACTCATGGCAAAGTTGTAAGGTCTTTCTTCTCTTATCCTTTCTCATCTTTTAAATTGACATAATAATAATGCATACTGCACAGGGTTAAATGAATTAATAAATATAAATGCTTTGGAACAGTCCTTGGCATGTTGTAAGTACCCAACAAAAATTAGTTATTGTGGTGATAAAAAATCACCCTATTCTCCCCTATAGAAGTTGGAATGATTGGCAAGGGAATGCTGAAGTGTTTTATATCTTTAAATCCCTAATACAGAGTATATTTTGGGTTTGACTTTCTTCTAAGCATTTTATAAATACATTTATTTTATCTTCATAACAGCTCTATGAAATAGTTATTATTATCACTTCTATTTTAGAGATTGAGAAACTGAGTCAGGGCAAGATTTAGTCGGTTGCCTGAGATCACAGAAGTGGAGGTGACACCGTGAAACAAGTTGGAGATTCCAATTTTATACCTGGTCATTCTTTCCAGATTGAGTTAGGCTGATTTTCCCACCAGGTGGCAGGGGGAGAAGCCCCCTCTGGTAGCAGCAGACCCAAGACCCGCAGAGGGAACTGGAGACCCTGCGGGAGCAGAACCTGACTCTCAGACCTCAGGTCAGTTCCTCACCCTGTTCTGCAGGGCTGGGCTGTGTCCAGATCAGTGAGCAGAACACAGTGGCACGTCATGTTATTCTCTCCTGGGGAGGGAGCTTGGCCTCCCCTCCTCACTGTGAGCCCCAGGAGCCCAGGTTAGGGCTCCCCTCTAAAGGAAACAGTATTTACTTCCAGAAGAGACTTCCCTGCCCTCACTCAGGACTTTCTGGAAATGGCTTATTTTCAGAAAGTGCTAGATTCTGGGAATTCCTTCTCCAGGGAAGATTAATGGTGAGTCACTGCTGATAAGAATGGAGAGAGACAGAACTGCTCTCTCAAACCAAGAAGCAATCAAAGTAACAAGATCTAACATTTTTGAGCTGATTCTTGGTACATTATCTCTAACTTTCAGTCACCATGAGGGATGGATATCTTCATGCTCATTTTACAGAGAAGGGAATTGAAAATCACAGAGAGTCAGTGATTTATCTAAAATCATGTGGTTGATAAATGGCAGTGCCAGAATTTGAAATAATATCGGTGTGAATTCAGAATCACTCCCCCCAATCCCTCGGCTGGATGCTAGACAAGGTCTCCCTCTGATTATTACCAGTCTCCCAGCACTTGGCAGTGGGAAGGAGCTGCTGGTGACCTCCTGGCGAGCTGGGGACAGGGCCTCTCTGTACCTCACACGGTGGTCTCTGGGTGGCCGGTGCACCCCAGTGGCCTGATTTTTCAAATCTATATTCCCACCAACCAGCTTGGGAGTTTTGTCAAAGTCCCTGACTGCTGGGGAGGCTCTGAGTGTCGAGGTTGAATTCACAGACCTGCAGTGCGTCGTGTGTGTTTCAGTTCTCTGAGGGTCCCCTACAACTCCTTCACCCAGTAACTGGTCATATCTCCCGGATGTGCTGTGAGGATTTCCAGACCAAAATGCAGGCTGACATCAGTCAGGACTCTGCACCACCACTGCCACCACTACTGCCACCACAAGGCCCCTTTGTTTTCTGTGAAATGAGACACGTGCATGAATGGACTCTAAGCTCCAACTTGTCGTATTCTAGGACCCCCAGTGTCCGACTTCTTTATTGAGAAGGATTGCTGCAACTCTCAGGGGCTTTGGCAATCCATCCCTGGAAATCCTGGCCATTTGCAAATATTTTAGATTTGATCTCATGTAAGATCTTTTGGGACCTTACATTTGAAGTTTAGAGGGGTCTACAATAAGAGTCTAACTTTGACCTATTCTGTACTGCAGTTTTATCTAACCCAAGACTCTTTTGTGTCTCTGTAGAGTTCCCCTCCTTTCTGCCATGGCTTCCTTGCCCATCTTTTGGAAAGGTGTCCCTCAAATTCACACATTCAAATGTTTGCATCCTTTCATGCTCAGATTAATGCCAGATGGCTTTCCCTTAACCTCACAGCACTTTATCTGGACTCTCCTTAGCGCTCGGTATCTTCTTGGATTATTGTTTTTATCTCTGTCTTGCCTTCCACACTAAGTCATGCTTGATTCATTCTTGTCCTCTTTGCACAATGTCACAAATTCAGTAATTGTACAAAAATATTTTAAGGACAAGGAAGAAAGGAAAAAAAGAAGGAAGATGAAGAAAAGGAAGAAAGAATTTGCCTGGTTGCATGAGTTTTCTCTTGCTGCATAACAGATTTCAACATGTGACTTAAGAGAATACCGGATTGGTTCCCAGTGCTGGAGCTCAGAAGCCTATCGTGAGTCCTCTTCTCAAAGCTTCACAAGACTGAAATAAAAGTATCCCAAGGCCCAGGGGGGAAATCTGCTTTTTACCTTTCTTTCTTTTACAGGCAGAATTTAGTTCCTTTGGCTTGCTGGGCTGAAGTCACCATTTTTTTGGTGTCCATAGCCAGGCAGTGCTGTCCACTCCTAGACTCCCTCACTCATCTCCTTCTGGCTAGCAATGGCATGGAGATCCCTTCTCAGGCTTTGAATCTGACTTTGTTTCTGACCTCTAGATCCAGCCTTCAAAGCCTCCTGTCATTAGGCCAGGCCTGCACAAGTCTTCCTATCTTAATTAAGGTCAATTGATTGGAGACCTTAACTGATCTTCAGAAGCCCATCAGAATAGCATCCACGTTGGTGTTTCCTTGTAACACTTAGAAAAGGTGCATGTGCACTAAGAGGTCAAGAGTTTTAGGAAGCATCTTAAAATCCTGCCTGACACACTAGGTTATTTTGCTCCCTTAAAGCTACATTACTTTTTTGTCTTAGTAGGAGGACATTTGAGAAAAATGCCTGGGATCCCCTTCCATGGTTTATACATATGGAATTTTGATGATATCAAATAACAAAAAGGCTGCGAGGTTTGGAATCAGCCCACCCTATCAGGGTCCTGTTCCACTGCTCACAACTACGGACCTCCACTCAGGTCTCTTAAATATTGAATGGAGGCACAGAAAATAACTCATGGACTTGGTTGCCCATGCACTCCAATCGAGGGCTCCCCAGCACCTGAAAGTAGACACAGTCAGGTGGTTTTTATTTATGTGCAGACACGAATCCCCTGGCCTGACCTGTCTCCAGGGCCCTGGGTCACTTGTTCTGCCTTGTGCCACTTTGGCCACTGGGTCTTCAAATGCTCTCAGCTCTCATCATCATGCTTTCTAAACAGCATCCGAAGCATCAGCCTCGCACAGACTGACCCGGCTCACCACCTGGGACGGAAGCCCGGGGTCTCCTGCTCCATGGCAGGATCTGAATCTGTTTGGATCAGTCACCCTCTGGGTGATTGTTTGGGCTTTTCCAGGAGCTGCTGAAGGGACCAGGAGGTAATGTGGAAGTGGAAGGGCATTAACTCCTCTGGAGTGAATGGTGACCAGTAGGCCACAAAGGGAATGACCTGGTATTGCCTCCCTCTCTCTCCTGCCCCTAACACAAGACTGTCCTGATGAGCAGTAGCCTCATGTTCTATGAATTTGTTTAGAAAACAGCAAGCAGCTTGTCAGGAAGCTCTGCCCAGACCAAAAACACTGGGTGTATAATAGGTGCTGAGTAATCAATTTTACTGCATTTAAAGGTCATTTGGAAACCAGAACCCGTGGTTAGAGGCCCCTGTCTGACACTTCTCTAGCCACATCTTTGCCCTGGGTGGTGCATGTACCTTCAGTGCTATGGATTTTCCTGCATGAGTCCTCTTCCCAGGCCCTGTGTGCACCCTGCTAGCACTTCTCACTAGACACTCTCCTCCCCTTGCTCTCTTTCCCCCAATTTTTAACTCATATTTGCATGCATGCTATTTCATCATGTTCACTTTCAAATTTTAAACTCAGTTTGTGACTGTTTTTCTTTATATATTGTGGATGATAAATGTAATACCTCATTAAATCCTTCCATCAGTTTTATAAATGATGCAGTATTTTTATCTTTAATTTCAAGTGAAGAAACTGAGGCACAGAATAGTTAAGAAATTTACCCACCAATCTCCAAAGCTGGGTGATGGTACCATGGGGACTTTTAACCTCTGTGCTACACAAGAGCAGCATCAAAGAGGGGCAGTGAAGGGAGAGGACGAGGTCCCAGTGAGGATACATGAAGTGGGAATTAGCCCCCATGCTTAGGAGCCCCCCCATTACAGGGATGAGCTGGGATTAGGTGGTTGCAGAGATCTCTGGGATGGGCTGGCCTTGGAACTTGGAGGAAAACCAAGTATTTGTATCATGAAAATCAAGGAAAGAGTGTGTTTGCGTTATAGTGCTTAAGAACCAGGGCAGAAGTTTTGTCCCTCTTAGTTTTCCCTGGGCTGATACTGAATATCCTCATTGCTGCGTTGATGTGTGACACTAGGTTCTTCTGTCCTGGGTGGAGCCTGGAGGCCACAGAGCCATCATCACTGGGAGCTAACAGCTCCCTCTCCACTCACTTTGGCTGATCTGTAATCAGGACTGGACGTACCCTACAAGGGGCACTGTTTTAGTCAACTTTTTCACTGCGGTGAAAGGACCTGGCAAGAACAATTTTAGAGGAAGAAAAGTTTATTTGAGGGCTCACAGTTTCAGAGATCTCAGTCCATAGACAGCCAACTCCATCCCTGGAGGCTCCAGGTAAGGCAGGACATCATGGCAGAAGAATGTGGTGAAGGGAAGTGGCTCACATGGTGATCAGGAAGCAGACAGAGACTCTATTTAGATATAAGATATAAACCCCAAAGACATACCCCATTTACCTGGAAATGCCATAATATTATTCTTCTTTATGGCTGAATAATATTCCATTGTGTGTATATACCATAGTTTCTTCATCCATTCATCTGTTGAAGGGCATCTAGGTTGGTTCACAGTCTAGCTATTGTGAATTGAGCTGCTATAAACATTGATGTTGCTGTGTTACTGTAGTATGCTTATTTTAAGTTCTTAGGGTATGAACCAAGGAGTGGAATAACTGGATCAAAAGGTGAGTCCATTCCAAGTTTTCTGTGGAATCTCCATACTGATTTCCAGAGTGGCTGTACCAATTTGCAACTCTACCAGCAATGCAAAAGTGTGCCTTTTTCCCCACAGCCATGCCAGCATCTATTATTGTTTGTGTTCTTAATAATGGCCATTCTAATTGGAGTAAGATGAAATCTTCCAGTTGTTTTAATTTTGGAGAATATCATGCTAAGTTAAATAAGCCAATCCCAAGAAACCAAAGGTCGAATGTTTTCCCTGATAAGTGGATGATGATATACAGTTGGGATATGGGCATGGGGGTGAAGAAGAAGGAGGAACTTTAGATTGCGTAGAGGGAAATAAGAAGGAGGAGGGGTCGGGGGTATGAAAAATGGTGGACTGAGACAGACATCATTACCCTGTGTACACATATGATTACACGAATGGTGTGAATCTACATCGTGCACAACCATAGAAATGAAAAGTTGTACCCCATTTGTGCACAATGAATCAAAATGAAGTCTGTAAAAACATTTTAAAAAATAAGACACACCCCCAATGACCCACCTCTTCCAGCCACACCCTACCTGCCTTCATTTACCACTCAGTTAATCTCATCAGGGGATTAATTAACTGATCGTATTAAGGCTCTCATAACCCAATCGCTTCACCTCTAAACTTTCCTGCATTGTCTCACATGTGAGCTTCTGAGGGACACCTCACCTCTAAACCACGATGCTCTTGCTCTATTGATTTGTAAAGAATGAATAAATAAATGACAAAGAGTTGATTTTCATGAACCTTAGGTACCTACACATTGGTTTCCAAGGGCTGCCATAACTACGTGCCACAACACGGATTCCCCAATCAATAGCCGTTTATTATCTGACAGCTCTGGGGGCTACACCCTGGAGGGCAAGCGTCTGCAGAACCACGCTGCCTTCCAAGTTGGACAGCAATCTGTGCCAGACCTGCCTCCTAGCACCTACTAGCTGCTTGACCGGTGGCAGCAAAACTCCAAACTTCACACGACATTCTCTCCATGCACATGTCTGTCTCCATATTCCTCATTTTCATAAGGACACTAGACATATTGATTTGGGTCCTGTGGTACTCCAGCATGAGCTCATCGTAACAAAGTCAACTGCAATGACCCTATGCTGATAAAAGATCACTTTCTGAGGTGCTGGTGGTTAAAATATCAACATGTGAATTTTGAGAGGTACACATTCAACACAAAGCAGCATATACATTCTTCCTGTTTAGTCATCCTTTCTTTTTTCTGATCACTGACTACAGCATTTTGAACCATATAACAGCAGCTAAAATGATGGGCTCTTGGTTCAGATGGACACTTACCTGCTATGTGATTCAGGGCAAGCTACTTTCCATCTCTGTTCCCAGATTTCCTGTTTGTGTATTTGAGCAATAATGTCTCCTAGTCTATTGGGCTGTGTGAGGAATAAAGGATTTAGAAAAAGTGAATCACTCAGCAAGAGCCTGGCGTAGAGTATTCTCTGGACACTTTTCCTCTTCTTACTATAGATCTACCTCCCAGCATTTAGGTGGACTTTTCATTTATAAAGCATGTTCCCATATCTAACGTCATTTGATCAAAACAGAAGATTTTTCATCTTCATTTGCAGCACATGAAGGCACAGAATTGCAGAAAAAGCAAAGTGACTTAGTCAAGAAGGCAGGAGTGTGACTGCCAGTCCGGTTGATTTTAATCTATATCAGACCACATGGTTTAGTCCATTGAAATATTGAAACTGCATAGAAAACCTCTCACTTGACCATGCATGAAGCAAACACCTAAGTGCAGGCAACCTTGAGCAGGGGGGGTACCCTGACAATATCACAATGTATAGATGCATGCCACCTCATTTTTTCTACCAAAATCCAATCCATGCTTTCAAGCCCAGTGGCAGTTCTATTAAATTTGTCTCTGATATGTTATTCCTGCAACCTTTAGACAGGGAGTGATTGAAAATCGCATGAGTGGTTCAGGCCTTCTAGAAATTATGGTAGGAAATAGTAATGGCATTATGTTCTGCTTTTGAAATCCACCCAGAACTGAAATGACTCCTCTTTTAAAAACTCCTCCAAGGCTTTCAACACGGACAACAGGAGTGGCTGATTGTGAAATTGCTCTGCGTTTGCAATTAGAACTCCTGCCGAGTCCGAGGATCCAATTACGACGGGAAGTCGGATGATAATATGGGAAACTATTCTGATCCAAATGATATTTGACTAAGTTCACTGAAGATTAAGATTGAATAATGCTGAAGTGTGAAATCCTCAATTATACATTCAGTTCCAAGGGAAAAGGTGCCTTTTGCCAGACGCTTGTGATTTTTCTCACCTTAGAAATACTGAAGATGAACCCCTGAGATTGCTGCAAAACGCCTTTTAAACACACAAGTAAACAGGGCAGAATGACTGAAGGATACACGCCTTTCCAAGGTCACTTTTTGTCATTTTAAAATATGAAGAGGTGGTGTGGGATGGTGAGGAGATCCAGGATGTCTGGATTTGAATTTTTATTAGTTACCTCCGAGTACAGAACTCCATCTTCCTGGGCCTCAGCTTCCTCCTCTGTCCATGGCATGATAACACCATGAGGTCTTTAACAACCCCTCGGTTCCATGATTTAATGGAAAGGAATAGCAATATTATTGTCAAGGCTTTCCAATTTGGCATTTTTAAATCAATACAAGTTAAAGAGTCGAGCCTGCAAGCATCAGCTTCTGCTTTTTCCAAGTAAAGATAATTTTAAAAATATGTCTATCTACAAAAACTATAATTATATTACATAAAATGAACAATTTAGACTGAAATACAATATTTAGGATAGACAATCTCTAATTTAAAAATAGACAATTGTTAAATTTGTGGCAATTATATGTGGAAGCCACACAAAGACACACGCACGCGCACACACACACACAGCCCTATTTGTTCATGTTTTTCTCTTTTTCCATAAACAAATGAGAGTCCTAAAAGCAATTGCATTTTTCAATCTTTGGGGAGCAAAATGAGAAGAAGTGAGGTTGACAAATTTATTAGTATGACTAAATTCAAATAATATTTCAGAAAAATGTTGACACCTAATTTTCCTCACATACAGAAAAAGAATAGAATTCATGGGGAGAAGTAAATTAGATGCGCTTGTTTGACATCAATAAGTGTTTATAGGCTAGAATGCAAAGCAATATATGGATATGTGCAGAATTTTAATTACAGAAAAATTATAGTTTGGGAAACATTTGGAAGAAAATCAACTAGGAATAAAAGGCTTTGCAGGTGCATAATGAACCCGCAATTCTAG
This sequence comes from Glaucomys volans, assembly GCA_020662805.1. Classification (NCBI taxonomy): domain Eukaryota; kingdom Metazoa; phylum Chordata; class Mammalia; order Rodentia; family Sciuridae; genus Glaucomys; species Glaucomys volans. The sequence continues at coordinate 219,292 of JAJEJO010000913.1, forward strand.
GATGGTCAGTCCTCATCCCTTCAATATGATCCTTTATGTGTCCTCTTGATTGGGTTAAGAGATGCCCCCAAGAGTTGGCTAAACAGCATATATGGGTGTGTCTGAAACATTACTTTTGTTGTGTCACAAGAGATCATAGCATTTGAATCAGCAGCCTGAGTACGAAAATTGCCCTCACCAGTGCGGGTAGGCATCATTCACGGAGTTGAGACCCCACATAGATCAGAGGCAGAGAAAGGGCAAATTTGCTGTCTGAACTTGAACTGTGACACCAACTTCTCCCATCCTGAGATATTGCTGCTCCTGGTTCTTGGGCCTTTGGACTCGAGCTGGAATTTGTGCAAGCAGACTCATAGGTTCTCAGGTCTCTGGGCTTGTATTGAAATGACACCACTGGCCTTCCTGGGCCTCCAGCCTGCTGATGGCAAACTGTGGGTCTTCTCAGCCTCCACACAGGCAGATCTCTCATAATAACTCTCATTCCTTACATCTGTGATCTCCTCTTGGCCCTGTTTCTGTAGAGAACCCTAATAAAATCTGCTAATACAAGAAAATGCTTGCACACATCTAATTTGGACAAAAACCTAAATGGATGAAATAGGAAACAATAGAAGAGAAAGGTTTTTGTAGTTGTTTTTGTTTGTGTGTGTGTGTGTGTGTGTGTGTGTGTGTGTGAATGTGTGTGTGTGTGTGTTTTGCAAAAACAAATGGATGCCAAGTGTGTTTGAGAGCTTCTGGACATGTTCCCACCTATGGCTTGCACTAATTCCAGTTAAGGTTGGCATAGCTAATAAACCATGTGCTTGTAAACTTTCATTGCTTTATGTCTCCGGCCAATCAGTTGACTTCACTGCCTGGAAGAAAAGGTGGAAGTCCACAGTTCTAAAGCTGTGTTCAAGTGAGAGCTGTCCAGGTCACTGGAGGGAAATGACTTTCTCTGTCTCAGCTGTGGTTCAGGGCGATGACTGCACAGATAGGGAGATACAACTGTGAGTCAAGAGGAAAGACTGCCACATTTCATTCCAGAAGGAACTTTGCTCCTTGCCTTGTTCAAAATTAACTTTATTTCCTTAGAAGTTACTGGATGGCAGGCATCATTCCAAGCACTGTGAATGCACAATGAATAAATGAGAACCCCGTCTCTTGAGACTTGTAGGAAGTGAGCGTGAGCAGGGGCTAGTTTATAATTACAATGCAGAGTGAGGTCATCAAATGGAAATTTGATAGGAAATTGATCCAGGGCAGAGGGAGTGGTCCAGGCATAGGTAAGATTGCAGAAATTGCTGATGCTCTGGAGAGCATGGTGCATTCCAAGATTGGCGAGCACTGTGGACTGATGGGGTCAATTAAATGTCATTCTATTAGTGAAAGGAAGGAGCGAGTCTAGCAATACAGAGACTGAGAAAGGAGACGAGGCATTTTATTTGAGGTGCCAGCATGGGGTGATTTAGGGCCAGGACAGTGGCTTTTTACCTTCACAAAAGTGCCAAGAGTTTCTGTGAACAGAGGATGTCCCCATGTGTCCCATCAGAACTACCCTCTTGATGGACTTATGTCACGAACTCTGAGGCCTCAGGAGGTCATGGCTTCTGTGATAGCCTGCTTCACTTTTTTCTAAGATCTGATCTTCCATTCTTACTGTGGTGGAGATGTGTTACAATTCTCCATTACTTCCTCTTAGAGTTCCTGATAAATCCTAAACCATGGGTAATTCTTCTTTTAGTGGGTAATTTGACATCAACTAGAATCTGGGATATAAACTGAACTCAAGCATGACAATCCTATGAATTCAAAACCAATACTCCTCCATCTCCCTTCTCAGCAGACAGAAATCACCCACCATGAAATACGTATGTGTATTATGACCAAACAACATTCTTCAAGGGCTTCGTATGGAAACCTACTTATTTGAAACAACCTCTTTGATCACAGCCTCGGGATCTTTTTTGCTGCTTTAAATACTAATTCAATGCATAAATCACATTGTAATCTCTTTGGTAAGTTGTCATCCCTTGTTTGAACCTTTGTAGACTACAAGTTCACTATTTCAGAGAGCAATTTCTTCAGTATAAAATTAGTACTGATTAGTAAAAAGTTTCTTATATTCAAATAAAATTTGCTTTCCGTTGACTCTTATCCTAGGTCTTTCCTTTTAAGCAACACAGAAAATTTCTGTCTTCCTTTCCACATAGCATCACATTATTTATTTAAGATTAACCATGAAAAAGACCATCATCCCTGAAGGGATAAAAATCCATATACAAGTACACACACAATGCCCAAGTGTCCAGAATAGGCACTACTCTTACATTCACAGTTGACCTTCACAAGAAGGCTCCAAAGCAATAGTACCTTTATATTTTCAAAGAAGCAAATTATCAAAAATTTTATAGTGATTTGATAGTTTTACTATAGTTATGTCCTAAAGATCTACTGAAGTATACAGAAATCTGTACATTTACATTAAAGAATCCAAGAACACTACCCTGCTGAGATTTTGTTTGAATCAGTCCATCTATTTCTTTCCTTGTTTGGAATTTCCATGTTTCCCTATTGGATGTGCTTCTATGGGACAACTTGCACTGATTTCACTGTCTTTAATCAATAGGAACCCATTGGCACGGTAGGAGTCAATGGGCTCAGAGTGATTCTGGTCAATGGAAAAGGAAATCCAGCTGTCGATGAGCTGCGTGTGTTAAGTTTCCAAAGCTACTTTTTGATTCTAACATCCTGTTAATTTTGCTCTGCCATCACTCACTTGGCCATTATATCTTTAATAGTAATTACATCCTGAGTGTTTTAGGAAATACATCCAATGAGATGGGCCACACAGATGCTTTGAGAGTCACAGAGGTCCTGCTCCAGCAATTAGGCCACACAATTGTCCCTCTTGATGCACTGAGAGATTTCCACTCCCTCCTTCAGTGCCCCACTTGGGTGCTCCCTGAGCATCTTACAGGCTCACCACCTGCCATGGGGAACTTCAGAATATTTCATCAAATCCCTGTGGCAGTCAGTTCCTGTTTTAAAGCCTGAAGAATATTCTGAAATGGAAGCAGTTCATTTTACTTGTAGTCAACAATAAACTGCTTTGAGTCCAGGGTACAAGCAGAAAACCCTTTCTGCAGGAAAACGCTTTGTGTTCTGCTGTGTATGGATCCATTGATCTCTAAGGACCAACCATGAAATTCTTAACACCTGCGGGTTTGGATTGAGTATCTTGGTTTAAAAGAACCCTGTAATCTTCACATCAGCAGTTCAGCTGCAAATGAAAAGGACAGTTTTGCTGATGCTGCACTTGGTTCCGGAAACAGCCTGAGGTCTCCCTGCTGGATCTGCCCAGAGACTGTTCTGCTATGGTTAATGGATGAGGTATCCACCAAAAGCTCATGAGGGAGACAAAGCAAGGGTTTTCAGAGGTGCAGGGATTGTTATGAGAGCCTTGAACTAATCACCGGATTGATTCACTCATGTGGACTAACTGGGTGGTGACTGTAGGCAGGGAGGGTGTGGTTAGAGGAGGCAGGTCACTGGAAGCATGACTTTGGAGTTTGTATTTTGTCCCTAGTGAGCCAAGCTAGCTCTCTCTGCTTCCTGGTTGCCATGTCCTGGGCTGCTTTCCTCCCCCATGTCCTTCCACCATGATGTTCTGCCTCATCTCAGTTCCAGAGCAATTAAGTCAGCTAACCATGGACTGAAACTTTGAAACCATAAAACAAAATAAACTTTTTCTCCCCTAAATCATTCTCATCAGATCTTTTGGAGACAGCAGCACAAAGCTGACTAAAACACTTTATCCAAGAATATCAGTTCAGCAACTGAGGTTCTGCCACTAATGCTGATTCCTGGGACCCTCAGAACTATCCTAACTGGCTACATGGTGTGTGTGTGTGTGTGTGTGTGTGTGCATGTGTGCATGCTTCTAGCCAGGCTTCCCAGAATGGCGTGTCTATCATAATCAGAGCAATACTTCTCTCCCACCCAGGATCCCCTAGGAGAGGTGCCCCATGCTAAATCAAATTCCTCCATAATGGGAATGTCTCGCTGCTCAGCTCCCATCAAAAGGAGATGAGCTAAAATTTTTATTTTCCACAAGAGAGGAAGATATGGACCTGAGGAAAAAGTCAGGCAAAGAAAAGTAGAGGAAAAGCAAGAAAGGGCATGTGGGCTCTTCATATCTCCAACAGTCCCCTGATTAATGTCCCTCTAGATTAAATCGATAAAATGTATACCAGCGTGCCAGGAGAGTCCTGGAATCATCTGGCTCCCCTTCAAGCCCCAGCTGGCTACTAACCATAATCCATAATCATTCCCAACAAGAGTCAAGCTGAATAGACAACCATGTCCTGATGGTGCCAAACCACAGTGAAAACAACTAATTTAGAGCACTCCGAAGGCCTCACAGAACTTCTTACCAGTCAGCTACACAGACTGCCTTGGCTGTTTTTCTGGAATCTTCCTCCTAATACACCCATACTTTAAGTCTTAATTTTGAAATCCATACTTTGTACTGTGAGGATGGGTTTTCCTATATCACTAACACTAATGGGCACCCCATTGACCAACACAATCATATGGCATGTGGCGGCCTTAACAAGTACTTCTGCACGTCTCAGGATTGACCAGTCCAATTTCTTGGGCTAGAATCTAGATCAAGAATGGAGGAACTTTAGATTACAAAGAGGGAAATGAGAGGGGGAGATGGTGGGTGCATGAAAAATGGTGGAATGAGACAGACATCATTACCCTATGTGCACCACCATAGAAATGAAAAGTTGTACCCCATTTGTGTACAGTGAGTCAAAATGAAGCTTGTAAAAATTAAAGAATAAATAAAAATAAATTAAAAAATTTTTTTAAAAAGTGGAGACTCTGAAGGCCAAGTGACTTGTCCAATGTCCCAGCCAGGCAGCAGTGTATCTACAACTTGAATCTGGATCTGTCTATTCTAAAGCCAGTGCACTGACATTTTCTCTTTAAAATATGATGTACACACCCTCAACTCCATGCTCTTGGTTTTGTTTTGCTTTACTTTGGAGAAGGGCTGATCTTCTCTCAGTCTTCAGTCCTGGCCATTCGGGGATTGTTCAAGAAATGTTGGTTGAACTGCATTTGTATTGCTAAGTGAAAGCACCAGTTCCTTACCTGGGTGCTGGCGAGATTTCACACTTGGTAACAGCAGCACACACATCCTTTCCTCCTCCCCTAGGCAGTTGCCTTTGCAGGTGCTCTGCTCCAGGAACATTCCAGAACACAGGCATTTTTACAAGAGCTCTGCAGCCTGAAAACTCCTGAAATAAAAAAGTACGCAGAGGGCTAAATTTGCTATCGAAGAAGGCAATCTTGAGCTCTGAGGGTTTAATTACTTATGGCAAAACAAAGGAGCCAGTTTAATAGGATAATTGCCCATGAAAGGAAATTAAGTAGAATCAAAAGAAAAATTGAAGCCACAATATTCTTTTGTCTGCTGAAGAGCAAAACTAATTGTTTTCCATCTGAAGTTCCCTCTTGCAAGTTTCATCCCAGCCAACTTTTCAAGTTATTTGAATTACACTGTGGATTCTTATTTTAACTACATAGGAAGCAAGCTTTCTCTAATTCTGCTTTGGGAGTGGATTCGTTGAACTCGAGTGCTGTGCTTTGTGTTGAGAAAGTCGACATCAGCAGAAGTTGAAGAAAGGGACTCCACGATGGTTCTGGTGATTCAAACCCTGCCTGGTAAACCCACTTGACAGTGCTGCCCAAATCCACCTGGTGGAAATCACAGGTTAAGGGAAAGCAGAATGAGAATGAGGAAGATGTAGCTCTTCTCTACTTGACAGTAGCCACACCACCCTCAGAAAACCATGATTATTATGTTTTGTATTTCAATTGTGTCTGTTGCAATATTTCCATTTCCATCATGAATTTTAGTAATTTGGAGTTTCTCTCTCCTTCTTTTCGTTAGCGTGGCTAAGGGTTTATCAATTTTGTTTATTTTTTCAAAGAACCAACTTTTTGTTTCGTCAATTTTTTGAATTGTTTCTTTTGTTTCAATTTCGTTGATTTCAGCTCTGATTTTGATTATTTCCTGTCTTCTACTACTTTTGGTGATGATCTGTTCCTCTTTTTCTAGGGCTTTGAGCTGTAATGTGAGGTCATTGATTTGTTGACTTTTCATTCTTTTATTAAATGCACTCTCTGCAATGAACTTTCCTCTTAGCACTGCTTTCATAGTATCCCAGAGATTTCGATATGTTGTATCTTTATTCTCATTGGCCTCTAAGAATCTTTTAATTTCCCCCCTAATGTCTTCTGTTATCCATGTATCATTCAATAGCATATTATTTAATCTCCAGGTCTTGGAGTAGTTTCTGTTTCTAACTTTCTTGTTGATGTCTAATTTCATTCCATTATGATCTGATAGTATACAAGGTAGTATCTCTATGTTTTTGTATTTGTTAAGAGTAGCTTTGTAGCATAACATATGGTCCCTTTAGAGAAGTACCCATGAGCTGCTGAGAAGAAAGTGTATTCACTTTTTGATGGATGGAATATTCCATATATGTCCGTTAAGTCCAAATTAGCGATTATGTCATTGAGTCCTATAGTTTATTTATTCAATTTTTGTTTGGAAGATCTGTCCAACGGTGAGAGAGGAGTGTTAAAGTCTCCGAGTATTATTGTGTTTTGGTCTATTTGATTCCTGAAATTGAGAAGGATCTGATTGACATACATGGATGCACCATTGTTTGGTGCAAAAATATACTCCAACAAAATAGTAAACCTGGAAGACATCAACAGGTTCCTAGAGGCATATGAGCCACCCAAACTGAATCTGGAGGACATACACAACTTAAATACATCAATTTCAAGCAATGAAATAGAGGAAGTCATCAAAAGCCTACCAACAAAGAAAAGTCCGCGACCAGATGGATTCACAGCCGAGTTCTACAAGACCTTCAAAGAAGAGCTCATTCTAATACTCCTCAAAGTATTTCATGAAATAGAGGAGGAGGGAACCCTTCCAAACTCATTCTATGAAGCTAATATCACCCTGATACCAAAACCAGAAAAGGACACATCAAGGAAAGAAAATTTCAGACCCATAACTCTAATGAACATAGATGCAAAAATTCTTAACAAAATTTTAGCAAATCGCATACAAAAGCATATTAAAAAGATAGTGCACCATGATCAAGTGGGTTTCATCCCAGGGATGCAAGGTTGGTTCAAAATCTGGAAATCAATCAATGTAATTCACCACATCAACAGACTTAAGATCAAGAACTATATGATTATTTCAATAGACGCAGAGAAAGCATTTGATAAAATGCAGCACCCCTTCATGCTCAAAACACTAGAAAAAATAGGGATAGTGGGGACATTCCTTAACATTGTAAAGGCTATTTATGCCAAGCCCACAGCTAACATCATTCTAAATGGAGAAAAATTGAAAGCATTCCCCCTGAGAACTGGAACAAGGCAGGGATGCCCTCTTTCGCCACTACTATTCAACATTGTTCTTGAAACTCTAGCCAGAGCAATTAGACAGACCAAAGAAATTAGAGGAATACGAATAGGAAAAGAAGAGATCAAACTATCCCTATTTGCTGATGACATGATTCTCTATCTAGAAGATCCTAAGAATTCCACCAGAAAACTTCTGGAACTCATTAATGAATTCAGTAAAGTAGCAGGATATAAAATTAATGCTCATAAATCGAATGCATTTTTATTCATAAGTGATGCATCCTCTGAGAGAGAAATTAGGAAAACTACCCCATTCACATTAACCTCAAAAAAAATAAAATACTTGGGAATCAATCTAACAAAAGATGTGAAAGACCTCTACACTGAGAACTACAGAACACTAAAGAAAGAAGTTAAAGAGCATCTGAGAAGGTGGAAAGATCTCCCATGTTCTTGGATAGGCAGAATTAATATTGTCAAAATGGCCATACTTCCAAAAATGCTATACAAATTCAATGCAATTCCAATTAAAATCCCAATGATGGACCTCATAGAAATAGAGCGAGCAATCATGAAATTCATTTGGAGGAATAAGAGACCCAGAATTGCTAAAGCAATCCTTAGCAAGAAGAGCTAAGCAGGGGGTTTCACAATACCAGACCTCCAACTATACTACAGAGCAATAGTAACAAAAACAGCATGGTATTGGTACCAAAATAGACAGGTAGATCAATGGTACAGAATAGAGGACACAGAGACAAACCCAAATAAGTACAGGTATCTCATACTTGACAAAGGAGGCAAAAACATGCAATGGAGAAAAGACAGCCTCTTCAACAAATGGTGCTGGGAAAACTGGAAATCCATATGCAGCAAAATGAAACTAAACCCATATCTCTCACCCTGTACAAAACTCAACTCAAAGTGGCGTCAAGGACCTAGAAATCAGACCAGAGACTCTGCACCTAATAGAAGTGAAAATAGGTCCAAATCTTCATCATGTTGGCCTAGGACCAGATTTCCTTAACATGACTCCCAAAGCGCAAGAAATAAAAGCACGAATCAATGATTGGGATAGAGTGAAACTAAAAAGCTTCTTCTCAGCAAAGGAAACAATCAGCAATGTGAAGAGAGAGCCTTCAGAGTGGGAGAAAATCTTTGCCACACACACTTCGGACAGAGCACTAATCTCCAGAATCTACCAAGTACTCAAAAATCTTTACACCACGAACACCAATAACCCAATCAATAAATGGGCCAAGGAAATGAACAGACACTTTACAGAGGAAGATCTACAAGCAATCAACAGATTTATGAAAAAATGTTCAACATCACTCGTTATAAGAGAAATGCAAATCAAAACCACCTTAAGATTTCATCTTACCCCAATTAGAATGTCTTTTATCAAGAACACAGGCAACAACAGGTGTTGGCGAGGATGTGGGGAAAAGGGTACACTCATACATTGCTGGTGGGAGTGCAAGTTGGTGCAGCCACTCTGGAAAGCAGTGTGGAGATTCCTTAGAAAACTTGGAATGGATCCACCATTTGACCCTGCTATCCCACTCCTTGGCTTATACCCAAAGGACTTAAAATCAGATTGCCTCAGTGATGCAGCCACATCAATGTTCATAGCTGCTCAATTCACAATAGCTAGATTATGGAATCAACCTAGATGCCCTTCAGTAGATGAATGGATAAAGAAACTGTGGTATATATACACAATGGAATATTACTCAGCCATAAAGAAGAATAAAATCATGGCATTTGTAGGTAAATGGATGATGTTGGAAACTGTTATGCTAAGTGAGATCAGCCAATCCCAAAAATCCAAAAGCCGAATGGTCTCTCTGATAAATGAATGATGATGCATAATGCGGGGGGGAAAGGTGGCAAGAATGGAGGAAAGATAGCTAGCATAGAGGGAAGGGAGGGGTGGGGGCGGGTGGGGGGTAAAATTAATAACAGAGTGTATGACAGACACCATTGCCCTGTGTACATGCATGAACGCACAGATGGTGTGACTCTACTTTGTGTACAACCAGTGAAACAATAGCTGTACTCCATTTGTGTTCAATGAATCAATAAGTAAATAAAAAAAAAAAAAGAAAAAAGAAAACCATGATTAGTTACTCACTGTGGGGGGGCATCTTAAGACGCTCAGACAAATGGAATGTGTCCCAGCATAAGAAGGTGACAGATCGTGTACTGGTTTCACAAGATAAAATGATATGCCCAGTGCTAGCATGGTTATGGGGAATAGTCCCTCTCATGCACTGTTGAAGGTTGACAGCTACAGTGTTTCAAGAGGCACCTTGATATCACACGTGGGGCATTAAGAGCTGTATGTGCTCTGGGACACACTTTCAGACTTTTAGAAATTTCCACAAGAAGAATCATTCAAGTACAACAAAAATGTTACTGTAAGATTTTTTTTTTAAATTTTGAACTATTGGAAATTAAATGAAAATTTCAAACAGAGATTAGCTAAATAATATAATTTGCTAAGTAATATAATTAAAATTGTCACAAGGATATATAATGCAACCATAAAATAAAATTTTAGATTGTTGTTTCCTGGTGGAAGGAGGTTTATAATACAGAGTATATCATATAAATGAATTAATATTTGTTTAAAATTTAAAAATATATGTACATATGCATAAAAAGTATGGGAGATTATATGTCAATGTGATGATATGGGTTGTGATAAAATTTTTTCCAAAATTGAATCTTTATAGTTTTCTTTCTTTCCATTTTAGAGTTATAAAATAAAGGTAAAAAGATAATTAAAATTCTGGGATGAAATAGATGGGCTAATGATTGATGGTGTCTGCGTACATAGTACTTTTGAACAATGTGAGTTATTGAATAGAAAAAAAGTACACTTATTCACGATAATAACTAAAAAGATGCTGAGGTTGAAGGAGAGAAAACTGCAGTGCACATCTGGTCTGCACGTGAGACAAATTGACACAGCAATGGAATCAAGGACCTTATGAAATAATAGGTGCCCTATACAAGAATATAAGTGGGTGCTGGGTAATTACCTTTTAAGTAAGTGTTAGTTAAATATATTTTCAGTGAATGAATAAATAAAATGAATTTTTGTGTGTTTTCAACCAACTCTGAGATTCTATATGAGAAAGCATAATAATAAAATCAAATAATTTGGTCTAGGTTGCTCTCTATTGAGAATACATAAAAATAGGATATTGACTCTCCTGCCCAGAAGTCACCTAAGATTTAGCTTGGCATTAATAAAAGTATTTTTATAGATGCCATTTTAAATCTTCAGAAGTTTTCCCTGACTCTATAGAAAGTATAAGTCAGAAAAGGATACTCAAAAGTTCAAAGAACAATTCCAATTTCTAGGAGTTAATTAGGAAATTAGAGAGGACTCCGGTGATACCCCTGTGTCTACCCTGAACATTTTGGGTAGGCATGTGGGGCAGTCAGACTGCTCACACTCTTGCCTGTCTGAAGAGTGGAGTATTCAATAAAAGAATACTAAGTGAATGAAAAGAATTTGAATCAAATTAGGATTTTAATTGTTGAGCAAATAACTTATAGAGCCTCAATTTCCTTTTCAGTGAAAGGATGATAGACTTTTCAGTTCCTTCATTCAATTTCCATCTTCCGCATGCAGATAGAGTTTTCCTAACACAGTTTATTGAAGAGACTGTTCTTCCCATTGTGTGTTCCTGGTATCTTCAACAAATATTCATTGCACTTCTATTATGAGTCAGATAATGTATTTTAAGTACCTGTGAACAAATAGACCTGAAGAAGCTTACAGTTAGGAACCTTACATTTAATGAACTCAGTTTTAGAACCATATTTGTAGAGATATAAATTCAAAATGTTTCTGTCTCCTAGTAATGCATCTCTCTTCCTACCTTTGAGGTAAAAATAAAGCCATAAACTTTTTAAAGTGAAAACATAAAATGTCAGTAAAATTAAAGTTTATAATATGCACTTATGTTACAAATGCCACAAAGTGGAGAATATAGCCTTAGGCTCTCAGAAACAAATCTGGTTTTTTCCTCAATAATGCAAAAAATTTTACATGAGAATTAATTACACTAAACTTTGTGCTTTTAAATTTAATGTGAATATTTCTTATCCATCTTTATTTTCCCAACTCTTACCATAATACCTGGAATATATTATGTTCCAATAAAGGTTTGTTGATTTACTGAATGAACTTATTCAATCGTGACACAACAAGAAAATGGCAACTGATTTATAATAAGAAGTCAGATGTTAAAAGGAAACATGGTGTCTCAGGATTTATCTCTTCATGTACAACAGACATGCACGACTCATCCCTAATGCCAAATGCATCCACATGACCACTTCAGAGATTGTATTGGCTTGGAATTTGCTACAAGAGTAGATCTGAAGTGCCCCACACCACGTGGAGAAAGCTGTGTGAGATTATGTGTGTGTTAGTTAGCTTGATTGTGGGAATCATAAAAAGATGTATATAGGAGTTAATTTAACTCAAAATACCATGTCGTACACCTTAAGTATATCAGTATTTAATTTGGCAATTATACATCAAACACTTGAAATAGAGTGCGTAAAAAGGTGGGGAATGAAATCATCATTGTTAAAAAGTCATTAAATAAAATATTTTACTTAATTATTTAATTAGGCATACTAATTATTATTTAATTTCTGGTATTAATTGAGAATGTACTACTGCCTAGATAGTATACCAAGTCCTTTGTACATTAAGTAATTTTATTCTCCAAAGCATATAAACTAAGTGAGTTTAGGCTGGCAGCAGTGTGGTAAAATCACAGGGTTCTGTCCCAGAATCGTCCACCTGGGTGGTCTGTAATGGGGGGAGGCAGTCAGCAATGCACTGAACAGCTACCTGCTTCAGGAGCTGTGTCAGCCACCCAGGGAGGCTGGGGCATCAGGGGGTGGGCTACGTCACACAGGGTGACCAAAGACTCCTATATCTTGCTCCTGCATATTTGTAGTGAGCTGGGGACATCCTTTGTGTCCTTTCTCCACTCTGGCACCCACAATGATTGGGCAGACCTTATCTAGGTTGTTGCCAGTTTGATGGATGATAAATAGTGAGACCACAGAACAAACTGAGCTGAAGCCTCTCAGAGGGGCACAGGCCCCTTCCAACCATTTTTCATTAGCTAAACCAAGTCACATGGCCACTTCCAGGTTTGAGAGAGTGGAGGAAATACGTGGCTCTCCTTCTGAAATATGTACTTGTTTCCTGTTGCTGCTCTTAATTACAAATCATCTCAAACTTCATTACTTATAACAACACAATTTGTGGTCCTACTGTTCTGGACCTCAGAAGTCTGGAACCATCCTCCTCCCAAGCTACTTCACAGTGTTGATGGTGCTGGCTGCTTCTGGAGGTCCTAAGGGGTCTTCTCCAGAAGCTAAAGGCTCCACACAGTGCCTGAGCCCACCCTGCCTACATCTTTAGAGCCAGCAGTACAGCATCTTCAAACCTCTCCCTCTGCTGCTAGGGTCACTTTTCCTTCTCTCACTTTTACCCTCCTGCTCCTCTTATCAGGATTCTTGTGTCTTGTTGGTTTACCTAAATAATGCAGAATAATCTTCCCATCTCAAGATCCTTCACACAGGCACATCTGGAAAGTGTCTTTTCATGTAAGGTGACATAGTCAGAATTCCCAGGGATAGGGATCTGGAGTCTTTGGAAGATCATTGTTCTTTGTATCACATGGAGTCACCCCACATCCTGTGGCTAAGCCTAGCCTCCGTGGGGTAGGGAAATTCACTCTTAGCAAGAGGCACAACATTTCTAATTGATCTGCTGTAAGTTAATAAAACATGGCTCTCAGGCTTCGATTGGAGAGAAAGCCTCCTAAAATTGGCTATCCAATCCCGTTTAATGTCAGCAGCTGTACGCTAGAAATGCATATCGAGTACCGAGTGGGTAAAGAAGAGATTGATTAGCACAGCCTGACCAGGTGCAGGGAAGGTGAATGAAAACGGAGACATCATGAGCAATTTAGTTCATATAACCAGACTTTTCCAGCTGCAAGTAACAGAATGTTCAAACACTGGTGGCATGAATCATAAGGATGGTTATTTATTTAATGAGCAATTGGGAAGTAAGCAATCCCAAGGTTCCTTCACAGATCAATGATGCCATTATCACATGGGATCTTGGCATCTTTCCTTTCTTTGATCCTCAGCATGTGAGCTTTCTTATTCTCATACTGATTACCTCAAGGTTACAAGATGATTGCCTCAGCTCCAGACACATATCCTCATATTAACTTCCTTAGCCATAAGAAGTGGAAATGTGCAGTTCTGTTTAGTTTTAGAAAGTAAAATTCATTCACTGGGAGCTTCCCAGAGCTAGCTAGCTAGCTAGCTTGCTAACTTGCCCTCTTCTCTCATTTTGATAAGAACATTGTCTCAGGGACTCCATGAGTCACCAGGGTAGCTAGCACTATGGTTGCCTTGTGCAAAGAAATAGGACCATCACAGGTAAAGGCCACAGGAAGAACATAGAATGCTAGTGGTACAAGAAGCTCTAAAAGCTGTCTTCCAATGTCCAGCTCCACAGACTCCACTTCTTGTCATGAAGCCCCTGCTTCTTTGAATTCTGCTACACAGAGTGTGTGTCCTGGGACTTCTCTGTGACAGTGCTGCTGTGTCCCCCACTTGAAGGCAGTTAAACACGACCCCCACTTCTCCTGGCAGAAGGCAATGCTCAGTGCTCCTGACTTTTGAACAAGAGATGTTTTACAAGCCCCAGAGGTCCCCTCCAGATGCAGGCAAGCCCTCCTGAAACGTCGTTAAATGGGGGTGCCAGTGCAGAGGATGGGCACTCTCCTCTTCAATGAATCAGTTTTCTGTTACTTAAAACTAGGATAGAGACTTTTTAATCTCCATGGATATGCATTCAAAGTTCTAAGACAAAAAAAAAACTGGTTCAGATTGAAGACATTGCAGTCTTCTATTTTCTTCCATAAATAGTACACTGTCAGCTGAAATCAGGCATTAACTAATCTGTGACTCAGGAATGTGCAGAGTAGGACTCAAGCACTGTGGGTAAAAGCAGCAATTATTCTACATGAGGTAGCCAATTTGTCAAAGGAGGCATGAACAAATTCAATTTTTCCTTGTCGTCCATAAATACTTAACATTTCTGAACACAACCCATAAAGTTAGGTTAGAAACAACTGTTTGATTTATTTATCAAAATAAACTTGCCTTTCATTCCTGAATCGTTGGAGCAGTCACAAAATGCACCACTTGAAAAGTGGCCACATGAGTTGGGCAGGTCCCCTCTTCCTGGGAACCACCCACAAGAATGGGGCAGAGCAGGTAGTGTGTCAACTTGGGTTGTTTCTATGTGTGGGAAAGCAGAAAACGGTGCATAGTTGGGGGTTAAGCCCACTTTTTTTTTTTTTTTTACCAACTTTGCATTAAAAGAAATATTTTTATTCCCTGAAGTTCAGGTTTTTGGGTTTTTTCCATGTAAAGAAGTAACAATAAGGCCTATCACTTTAAGAAGATACAGTGATAAAATAAATATATGAATAATGATCTGTGCAGTGGCAAGTGATACACGCATGTCCTATAGCATAGTCATTGAGGGCCTTCCCCATGCCACGTGTCACGCTCATTCCACAGGTGGGGGAATGACCATAGGCACCTCCTGCCTGGGTAAGGCACTAGTGATGATGGACCTTGGCCAGGCGCTGGTTACGTGCAGGCTCCAGCTAACCAGGAATTGCTGCTCATTCATTTGTCGACTATTTAAAGGGAGGCTGTTAGTACTGGGCCCTGTTTGGACCCTGCTGTCTTCTCATGTCTTCTTATTGTATGAACACTCACAACTAAGATAGGAGACAGGCTGGTCACCGGGCTGCATTCAGTGACAAGGATCCAGGACCTCAGAATGCTTTAGCAACATGCTGGCCTTGGTCAGTCATCAGTAGAGCTGGGCTAGGATCCTAGGCTTCTTGGAATTTAAAAGCTTCACTGGTGTGGGAAGGAGTGTGGGAAGGAGGGTAGTCCTGATGCAGGTATGCCCAGGTACGCAGGGACTCTGAGCCCTTTTGAAGATCAAGGGGTCAGTAGATGTAAAGGTATGTGTGCAGAAAGCAGCCAGACTCTGAGGCGAAGCTGAAAAGCCACTAGAAAAGCAGGGCTTTCAGGAGCCAGCTGGGTTGGTGACACTGTCCTCCTTTCCCCCTTGCTGCTCATGCGTCTTCCCTTCTCCCTGCTCTTTCCACTGGTTCATTATTTGAATTGAGATACTACCCAAAAAGAAAAAAAGGAGTTGGCTCAGAGTTGGTTGCAATGATCTTTTGGAGGATCTGGACTGCAGCCTGCCTTGGTTTCAGCTTAGAAAATACACACTACCAAAAATAAACTCAGCTCTCTCTGCAGCTCTGCAGCTGGAGAAAACAAAGCAGATGGCAGAGAAACCTAGAGCAGGCTCCAAAGAACACCTTGATCAGTCCAGCCAGCACGGGCCACCCAGGGGGAAAGTCAGGTGTAGATCATGTGCGTGTGTGTGTGTGTGTGTGTGTGTGTGTGGCCTTAGAACCATCCCCAAGGAAAGAGCAGAAGGGAAAGCTGGAGGGGCACCCAGCCAACCTCTCACATGTTCTGTCCTAGTTAAGGGCAGTATTTAGGGTGGTGATTCAGTGGTGGTGGAGTGAGGGCCTGGGGCCAGGCTCCCTCGACCTGTACCCTAGTTCTGCCACTTCCTGTCTTTGAGGAAAACTAGTACTAAGAGCCACAGTTTTCTATTCTTTAAAATAAGGAAAATAGCTATATTTATCCATTAGAAATATTGTAAAGAATAAACGTGATAATTTTTGTGTCTAGCACATGATAGGTGTTGAACAAATTGAAGCTTTTCATGTGTTGTTTTTGATGCTGCTGTTATTAATATTGTTTTATGGAATGCCTTGCAGTGTCTGATCTTGGAAACAACCCTGTGGTATCTTTAGCAGTATTTTCTCTTTATTGTTAAAGAAAGAGAAGGTCAGAGAGTTAAAATGAGTTTTCCAAGGTCCTACACTAGAGAGAAGAGTTAGAATTGGAGCCCAACTTCATCAGATTCCAAAATTCATGTTCTTTCTGCAATAGCTGATAATGTTTCAGAGAATAAAAATCATAGCCAGATAACAGAGCAAGGATGAGGTGCCTAGGCAATGGGGCTCCAGGTTGTCAGCTGTGGACAATGTAGGAGCGAGGGTAGAATGGGTCCTGACTTTGAAGTAAAGCTCCTCTGTCTACAGTGGAGGCCTCAGGAAATCATCTAACTTCGCTGATCCTCAGCTTTCTCATTGTTATAATGAGGTTCATAAGAGTTAAAAACTGATTTCATAGAATTTTGTTGAGTTTACCGCAATTTAATTTTTAGTTCCCTGCGGAAGCCGTTGACCCCTGACTAAATCAACTCTCTTCTTATTGGCATTTATCTCGCCAGGCAACTCTCACTGTGGCATGTATTAAATTGGCAATTCAAAGTCACCCTTTGGGTCCCTGGCTCATGTGCTTCTCCCATCTTCAGTGTGCACCCCTATGAGGAATGAGGTCCTCATTCCAACAGCCACCTCTGTGCCCTCTGCCACACAGAACGCGCAAGCTCCGTAAAGTGTCAGCGTCCCTCTTTCTTTACCTTCTGGCTCTGACCGCCATGTTTTATCCACTGCTGCTCAGGGAGCACCTGACACCACAGAAGCTCAAGTGCTGAGTTTATGGAGCAGAATGAGGAGATGGCAGGAAACTGATTTTCACGGCTGGCTTATATTATGTTTTTCAGCCTTTAAAATAAGTGACCAAAGTTGACATATGACTGTCTCCTCTCACTCTTGTTTTTTTTGTTTTTTTTTTTTTTTTTTTTTTTTTGCATCAAAACTGAGAGAGGACAGAGGTCAATGTCAATGATTCCCTGCCTTCTAGGTCAACAGACTTATCCTCCACAAAGACACCCATTCCCCTGTGCCCCGCTCTGTCCACGTTCACATCACCCAGCTGCATTGCCTATAGAGCAGAGTTCATGGAAGAGACCTTCCCCCTCATCTGAGTTAGATGAGCAAAATGAGTATTGGAAGAGGAAGACCAAGCCCACTTAGTTCTCATCTTGCCCCAGCCATTAACTAGTCAAAGGATATTACACAGCCCCCTCTGTCTCCTGACCCTGGTTTCCTCTGTAAAGTACAAAGTTTCAGTTGAAATGAAGTCTGAGACCTTTTTTAAAGGAGTGAGTACTGTCAATGGTGTATTGGTTGGAAAAGCAAAGGCTGTGAAAGGGAAAGTGAAGTCCTTTAGTCAAGTCCTCATCTGGTGTGTGAATCCTTCTCTTGTGCAGCAAAGAGGAACACACCATCCCTGCTGTTCTGACCTTGTTCTGAAAGTTATGATTCAATCTTATAAACACAACGCTGGCAATGAGGTGAAAATTCAATCCCCAGTCCATCAGCAACCAGAAAGCAATCTTCAGAGGGTTTTTTCAACCACAAGATGATATAACGCATTTGTGCAAGATAGAATGTGCAAGTGTGTCAGTCATGACATGCTTTCCCTTTCAAGCATGCTCTGCAGTCCAGCTTATTTCAGCACTTGGGTTTGGGGATCAGAGAGACCGAAGGTCAAATCCTGACTCTGTCATTGCCCTTTGGTACGACCTTAAGACCCTGCACTCTTCTTTGATTGTCCCTGTGGGAGTCGTACTGTAGAGATATTGAGGACGATGATGAATTGTGGGTTTTCAACAGCCCAGGTGAAAACAAGCAGTTTCAACCTCTTCTGTGAGATTCTCTTTTTCTTCACTCTATTTAAAAAACAAAAGCCTGGGTAAGTCTATCTGACAGTTCCAAATTCACAGGATGGACATATTTTATTTAAATTGCTTCATGACTGAAAATGTATCCTTGCAATAGCCAGCCACCCTCAGGTGGAAGAGAGTTCTGATTTATTAACTTTGTCGCCTTAGGTAGCATACAGTATTAATTGCAGAGGCAAAATAAATTTTGTCCCTTTTTTTTTCTGTGTGACTTTGTGAAAAAACAAGCCCAAGAAAATTATGTATCACCCTCCCATTTCCTGATGTAGCCAAGGTGCAGAAGAAGGATCAAAGGGAAGCAGAACTTAAAGGGCTTGCTCGGATGGAAAGGGTTGCCAGAGGAAATGATGAAGAGCTGGTGGCTGATCACAGCCAAATTGTGTTCCTGGGACCCTGCCCTCCTCCTACTGAAAAATAAAGAAATGGTCTAAAGTGAGAATCTGTGTCAGCAGTGGGAGCCACTCCAGGAGAGCTGTGCCAACATCCATCCCCTCTGGGGGAACGTCTCTGCCAGGACGTTCATAACAAAACACAACAAATTGGGAGGCTTCAACTGCTGAAATACATTTTCTTTCACTTCTAGAGACTGGAAGCCCAAGAAGGCTGCTCCTTCCAAGATCCCTTTCCAACTTCTAGATGGCTTCTTTCTTCTGTGTCTTCCCACTGTATGTGTCTGTCCAGATTTCCTCCTCTTCTTAGGATGCAAGTGATATTGGATTAATGACATCATTTTAACTCAGCTGTCTCTTTAAAGCCCTACAGTCAAATATGGTAATATTCAGGGGACAAAATTCAGCCCACAGGCCCTTAGGAGAATGAGGCTGTGTGACAGGTGACATTTCTATATTTTCCTTTGCAACTACACACACACAATCATTGGACTTTGCTAAGTGTCTGTGTGCATGAGAATTTTAGGCAATCAAATTAGGTTGATACATTTGAAAAAATTGAAATAGGTTCTAAATTATGAATGTCAGTTCTTTCAAATATAAATAAATGGCTTGTTTTATTAGATGCTGCCCAAGTTTCAGGCATCCATTTTATGCTGAGTTCAGAGAATTAAAGCAAAAGGACAGGTTACCTTGTGGAGCCTAGGGTTTGGAGCAGAGAAGAGCGAGCAATAAGCAGGCCACTCACTGACCTCAGGGCACAAAGAGGTAATGGTGGAGGTACCTTGCAATTCTGATTGGTGATTTCTTGATATTCAGATGTAAGGGTTAGGGAGGGAAGGAGGGGGCTATTCAGGAGGGGGAAAGCCTTTGAGGAAGCACTAACCTGACTCTTGTACAGACCATCACTATGCTAGTGGGCTGGAGCCCAAGGTGGGAGGTGATGAGGATGAAAGACAAGGCAGAGCCCCACCCATGTGGAGGATTTCAGCTGGCTGCCACAGAGTCTGGAAGTACTGAGGAGTCTTTGTGGGGGGTGTCTGAACTGGAGAGTGGTCCATGAGAAGGCTGGGGATGGGAAAAGTGTGTGTGTGGGGGGGTACCTGGAGACAGGAACTCCCAGTTACTCCACCCTGGGCTAGGAGTATAGGTTTCAAACTGGCAAGAAAATGTCCCGGAGAGATTTGCAGAACTCAAACAGTCCAACCTAAATGCCAGTTTTACCATCTCTCTTATTTTTTGCAGGTGCTATTTTTATTCACAGCTGTTCTTTTTTCCCACTAAAGATGAAATTCTGTCCAGGATTCCTTTTTGAGCACTCTATGGTATTCTATTTCGAGTTTTTCTTTTATTTCTTTTTTATTCCCCTGAAAAGAACTCAAGGATATGCCTGACCCTTTAGAAAACTCTGTCATGGGTGTCCCGTCCCTGGCCACCTTGTACAGATCCATATGCATCGTGATAAGTGATACTCGAGAAATTACCTCATTGTTCTCCTTCCTCCTTCCCATTTGATTTATGATCAACTGTTCTGTCAATTGTGCATCCTTACATTTTTCTATATTAATAACTTTTTCTGCTATCATCTTGGATCACACCCATATTCTCTTTCTCCTTGATTATCGTATAAATCCTACCTGTTGTATCCCCTCCCAACATTCATGACTCCAATGTTTGCGCTCCAACATTGCCCAGTTGATCTCTCTGGGATGGAACTGTCATGAACATCTTCTCTCCTACTTGAAACATTCTCAACTAAAATTCCTATTACAAGAGCATACATTCCAAAGTCCTTCATGGCTTCACCTCTGCGTTCCTGTCCAGTCTCATCACTAGGCATATGGAACAATAGGTGGTTTTGGCCTTTAGGCCTTAGTTCCTTCTTCCTTTGCCCCACCTTCCTTTCCAGTGCACATCTGGCAAAACCACTCATTTGTCAAGATTCAGTTCAGTGATTACTTCCCCAAGCTGCCTTCTCCAGCTTCCCTTTGACCCAA
Source organism: Glaucomys volans (assembly GCA_020662805.1). NCBI lineage: Eukaryota > Metazoa > Chordata > Mammalia > Rodentia > Sciuridae > Glaucomys > Glaucomys volans. The sequence continues at coordinate 239,955 of JAJEJO010000913.1, forward strand.
CACCTGTCCACACCAGCTTTGTCCTTCCTGCATCAGGATTGCACTTCATCTGGTGTGTCTCTGAGCTACCTGCTCCATGCATGCCCAGATACCTAGCCGTGTTGGAACCAGAGTCTATCTTATCCCTTGTTGTCCCTGAACCTTAAAGAGTGTCCTCTGCTTGGGTATTTTCCTGATGCAATTGTGTCAGTTAATGAAAAAACAATATTAGTGCATGAATAATGAATAAATTCTGTTTCCTCAGTGCAATTAGATTGGGAAATGAGTAATGGTTTGGAAACATTTCATCACAAGTTGTTACGGAACTTTTAAATTTGTTTCAGTGTTTTAGCACGGAGTTGTCAGTATTTAGGAGGATTCATTGATTCAGAATATCTCAAATTATAGCTGTTAGGATTCTGTGCTACTTTCAGTTGTTTAAACATCTTCTTCTCAGGATAGAAAAAATGATAGTCTTCTTGAAATAATTGCTCATACCTCCCACCACTGTGTCCCTCACCCTCAATAAAATAAATATGCTTCACAAATACTGGTTTTAAAAATTGTGATTCACATTGTTGTGCAACCAGCATCATTTTCTCCCTCAAGAAGTTTTTCGTTATCCAAAACTGAAATCCTGTACCCTCTGAACATTAACTCCACATTACTCCCCCTACTCCCCCAGCGTGCTACTTCATGTTCTAGTTTATTTGACTATCCCAGGTACCTCTTGTAAGTGGAAATGCAGCATGTCGTGTCCTTTGTGATTAAATTCGTTCACTTAACATAATGTCTTCATGGTTCATTCATCCCACAGCATGTGCCAAACTTCCATTCCAAGGGTCGAGCAATATATTCCATTGTCTGCATCTACCACACTTTGTTCATGCATTCATCTGTCAGTGGGCGTTTGGATTGTTTCCACCTTTGGTTATTATGAAGAAAGCTGCTGTGAACATCAGTGTTATGGTTTGGATATAAGGTGTTTCCCCAAAGCTCCTATGTTAATGCAGGAATATTCAGAGGTGAAGTAATTAGGCATTAAGAGCTATAAGCAACTCAGTTCATCCTCATTTGAGTGGACTGACAGGGTGGAGGAAATGGGTCACTGGGGATGTGTCCCAGAGGGTTCACCTTCCTGTGGTTCCTTCCTTGCTCTCTCTGCTTCCTGTCCACCATGAGCTAAGCAACTTTCTTCCTCACACCCTTCGGCCATGATGTTCCACCTCACCTTGGGCCAAGAGCAATGGAGTTAGCTGACTATAAACTGAACCTCTGAAATCTCAAGTCAGAATAAACTTTTCCTCCTCTAAGTTCTCAGGGATTTTGGTCACAGTGGCAGCAACCTAGCTAACACAATCAGTGCATTAAGTGTTCCAGTTGTCTCTCCATCTTCACTAATACTTATTTTCTAGGTTTTTGATTAATTAATTAATTTAATAATAGTTATTCTAATGGGTACAGCTTCATAAACCAGAGTGATATCAGTGTTCTATAATTTTCCCATCTGTAAGGTAAGTTTCATGATCTCCTGTGTACAACGTATTTTGAGAAACAAATAATGTCACTAGAGCGCTTCCGAAAGCACTACTACAGATACCTATTAATAGGATGATTATTCCAGTTTCAACAAATCAGATGGCAGAGGGGCTCATGAAATACAGTCCTTCACCACCCCTCCCATTCCCCAAATATTCAGCCCAAAATGGCATTGTTTCTCTATTTTCCAGGGAATGCAGGAAGACCATGGTTATGACTCAGGAGTCCAGGGTCTGCATGCTGAGTCCTCTGTTTACAAACCAGTGATTTTGCCTAAGGTACCTCACTTATGACAGCTTTTTCTCCTTCACCTGAAAAACAGCAAACAAGATAACCATCTCTAAGAATGGTGTTGAGGAGCAAATGAGATAACGTCTGGACAAAAGCGCTGAAGACCTGCAATAAATAATGGCTATATTCAACTCTAAATCTCTGCTCTCTACGGGGTGAAAATGGGCATCAATTGTTCAATCAGAGAAGCTAATCCAGGCTTTGATGTGAACCATTCATGGTGTTCCCCTTTCCCCTACCTGCCATGGAGGATCAATGTGATAATGCATGTGTATAATTCCCTTGAAAGTGCTTTGGAAAGTACAAAGTACTATAAAATGTAGGTTGTCATTACAATTCTTATTAGGGAGCTGATTCAATGCTATTAAAATTCGATAGCAGGCAGGATAGGAAAGGCAGGCAGATTTCCAAACAGATAATAACTTCTATCAGCATCAGACTGAATCCAAAGCATGTGTGCCCTTCTGATCAGCAATGAAAATAGCTGCAATTAATTTGACAACCAAGCAAAGACATGAATTAATGGGAAGTCATCCTCTCAGGGACATTTTCCCCCTTGAATGGAAAAAAAAAAGATTGAATAATTAAGCAGGTATATTGGTCATATTAATTGGGAACCTGGTATCAGGGCAAGCATCATCGTGAAATTACAACAGTCACCTCTTTATACAAATGCACATAGGGAGATCTAAGTGTGATCAGAAATAGGGAGTAAACACTGGTTCAGGTCATCAGGAGACAATAGATAAGCCAGTCATGTTGCACATGTGGGACAAGTGAAGATCTGAAGTCAGGAGACAGGTTCCAGGTCACCTCACTAGGAGAAAGTGGGACTTTCTCCCACCCAAGGGGAACTTGGGTCTTCTAGTGTCACACTGGAGACAACGCTGAACTTTGATTCAGAAGACCTTGGTCTGGGTTTGGATCTTGTTATAGTTAGGAATATATACTCAGCGAAAGGTTATCACTTTGAGGTAGGATTAACATTCTAGTGTCTTCCTCTTTCTTCCTCCCTGCCTTTTTTTATCCTTTTCTTTCCTATTATTTATTTATTTACTTTTGTACATTTGACCTAAAAATTCTTTGTCAAACTCTAAACTTTTGATCAAGTATGAATGATTTCCTCATGAGCTGGCCACACCTGCAATCCCAACCTAACACAGAGCAATAATTCCTAAACTGGAATGCGCAGCCCTACCCGCTGAGCTGCTTGTTGAAAAGCAGGTTGCTTCCCTTTGTCGGTTTGGTTTCTGAGGTTCTGTATTTCTGTCCAGCTCCCATGTGATACTGATGCTGCAGCCCATGAACCACCAACAAGGACAGAGTGAAAGCAGAGACCACTTCCCACACAGAATTTGTGACATTTTGTCACTTTAATGATATCTACCAGCATCATGAAATAGGAAGTGCCTGGCTTTGAACCCACATCACAGATGGACAAAGGCTGACATAGATTAAGAGGATGTCCTGATGACACCATCTTGCTTGATGCCCTTGCAGTTTAGCATCTTTCTATCACCTAATAATTGGCATTACACAATAAATGGCAGAGAGGCTAGGAAGAAAAATAGCCTGAACGAATCTGTGACTTCAAGTTTGTTGCTAATTAGAAGTAATTTTTTTGAAGGAAGCATATCTCTCATTAGTAGTGGACAATTTTTTTCTTAATGGCAAGAAAAATTTCCATATGCTTTTCTGTCTTATTTATGGCTTGTCCAGGTACCTTTCAGAATCCCCCTCGATCTCAAACTAAAAAGTACAGGATGCCCCCAAGTTGATAAAGCTGCCCCTGCTGCTAATGATAATGTGACAGCGATCATTTATTAAGCATTTACCGGGCAGGAGCGGTCGTTTCAGCAACTTCACTGTTGGACTTTGTGTGCTCTTTCTGGTGACACCGAGACAGTGTCAGTATTTGTTGTTATTATTAATCAACCTGCTCAGGGTTGCACGTCTAATAATTGGGAAGTCAAGATTTGAATCTGGGTGATCTAAGCCCACATTGTGAAGAAAAGCTCAGATTCCCACCACACCAGGGCTGCCACGGCTTCTCACATAATCCTACAGCACCATCTCAGCCCTCTCTCCCTCAACCATCATCTTACCCGTCAAAGCCCTACTCAAGTCTCAGTTGTCTTCTCAAGTGGAATTTCCAGAAAATTCCCTCACAATCCAAAGACTGGTGAAAATGCTTATCTTTTTACTCCAACAAAATCTCAAGCAAGTCTTGGAACATTTTTCTTTTTCAAGACCATCTTTAAAATAATCCCCTGTCAACTCTAATTTTATAATTTTCACATTTAAATATGGCGTGTTTTACTATCTTGTCAAAATGTAATTATTTTCTTACATGCTTCACTTTCATTCTCTATTACTTTTGTGTCTTTTAGAAAATGTCTGTTTATATCCTTTGATCTAACAAGGTGTGGATCCAATTTGCCTTACCTTGCCTCAATTCCTAAGACCTAACATTTAGGAACAGCTCCATAAAGACTTATGGACTGAGCCCCACTCCATTGCAGAGATGAGAAGACAAAGGCTCTCTCACCCAGGGGCACTAGGGTGGGGTAGAATGGGGGTGAACAATATGGTTACATGACTCAGAACTACTGATTGTTCCATTAATGCTCTGCACATAAACATACACCTGTGTACCATAAACACACTTTTTAAATTTCATATTGAGAGTATTGCAGAATCCTAATTTGGAGTATCAAAAAGGGGAAGTTGGGCTGGGTTTGTGGCTCAGTGGTAGAGACTTGCCTAGCACATGTGAGGCACTGGGTTCAATCCTCAGCACCACATTAAATTAAATAGTCAATTAATTAAGCAAAGTATTGTGTCATCTACAACTACAAAACAAAATTTTAAAAAGAAGGGGAAGTTACTATTGGAGAAAACCAAAAGGGAGTATTTGAGAGAAATGACATTTCAACAACATATTAAAAGTCTCCCAACCTTATTCAGTGGACAGAATGGGCAAAATGATACCAGAGATGCTCAGAAAGCTGGTGCCCATGCCTGCCAACAGGCCCCAAGTCTTCTTTCATTTCCATTCAGAAAATGAATTTCCATTATTTTAAGAAAACTAGGTTGCTAAAGGCAATTGTTCTCGTTTCTAATTCTTCTGAATTGGTGAGACCATTATCTGCAGCACAAAGTCTAGGATATAAATTCATATCGGGGGCCATTTGGGATCTGCACATGCTAAGAAAAATAATTTAGTTTGGTGAACATTTTCTTGTTGGTATAGAATTGTGTATTTGGAACAAAGCACCTATTTTATTCATCATCCAAGTATTCATCAACAAACCAACAGACATCTGCTCTCTCATTGAACACATTGAGTCAAACAATATCATATTGAATTTCAATATTGAAATTTTCTGGTCCAAGGCAGTAGGCACTGCTTAGGGCATAGAAAACAGTTGCTTATACTGTAGGGACAGGGGATCCAAGATGATTGCTCCTGCTCTCAAAGAACCCACAAACAATCTAACTCTTATTAACGCCACAAATGTACACTGAGTATCTTCAAGCACCTTGGCTTCTACCTGCCTGTGACCAAGGTCGATTTTTTCAAGAACAGAAAGAAGATGGGCTGAGCTGACATCCACATTAGCTTGTGCACAGAGGGCTCGCCACACAGCCTTCTTAACAACACAAAATTTATGAGGAATTCAGGAAAGTTCAATCAAATTCTCCAGCATGATGTGGCAGAAAAGTAAAGGGAAAATGAGCTGGAAACAGGCCTGCCACCTCAGCCTGCTCTGCATCTTTTCCTTGCATCACTCAGGTTGGCACGGGATGTTTTTCCTCTATTCAGTGCCATGCCCTACATGATAGTGACATCATCTTTTACTTACTGGATTTTCTTTAGTATATACTAACTGATTTGAGACACATCAGAAGGAACACATGGCTCTTCTTTTCAATGGCTTCCCTACCTGTGAGGGACGTTCATTCTGACCACATTTCTAGTATCCTTGGTGGGAAGGCATTCATTATTTCATGCAATTGCTGAATCCTGGCATGACTCAGTTATGCTAATTCCTCTCTTATGACTTCTAGCAACTACTCCTTGTTGGAATCTGAGGTTTTAGGGAATTAGTTTGTCCCATTTTGATTTAAGCTAGAGTACTAAAGTAAGTTAATGAGCTTCTTCTCCATTACTTTTTTCCTCCTGGATTAAAATTGAGTTGGGTAAGGCCCAGGCCCAAGTTGGGGACTTGGTTCACTCTAATGAGGAGTGAACTGTGCGCAAGGAATGGGTTGGTCTTCTTCTAGGCTGAGCTTCCCTGATCACCAAATCTGGGAAGCAAACCTTAAGGTAAGTCTGGGGCAGTGTGACCCACCCTTTGTAAAACCCAACCTCCTTGACAAAATGCTTGCGATGGACACATTTATGCTCTCTGTCAAGTCCTTTAGTCACACCTTATTGCTCTGGCGATTGCTCCAACGATCACCTGCATGTAGGTGTATCTTGACATCACTCAGCCTCAGCCACGTGGAATGTCAGCCATCCAGGCTCTTCCTTTGTGTGCACACACCAAAACAGCCAAGCATTAATGCTGCCTGAGGTTTTAGGCCTGAAATATCTGAGTAAATTCCTTCCTCTCCCACACATTGGGGAAAGGTGGGTGGTACATTCTGCATGATGCACCCAGTAGGACTGAACCCCAGATGCCTAGGGCTGTGACCAGCTCAGTTAGTGGAAATGACTTTGTTGACTTCCTGGTTGTTCCACTCTAATCCCCGAATCAACACCTAAAGCCATTACCTAAACACAAACCTTGTCTCAGTTTCCATTTTTATGAGAATCTGAGCTGGAGACAGCATGCAAAACAATGTTTTATAACCTTTCAAAATGTATATATGTGAAGGTTAGTTTTACATGACAACTGGGCTGAGCTAAGGGCCATCCAGATAACTGGTAAACCTTATGCTGAGTATCTGGGATGATGTTTCTGAGTGGGGTTGGTTGTCTGAGTAAAGAAGATCCACTGTGGAGCTTTAGGGATGGCAGGAATGAAACAAAATTTCAAGGAAATGTGGATTGCATCTTTCTTCTTGATCTGGATCACCTACCTTCTCCTGCCCTCAGACCACAGGACTTAAGCCGGTAAACTCATGCTTCCAACCACTGCTTGGTCTCAGGTGTTTGGTCTTGGACTGAGAATTAAATCATCAGCTTCCCTGTTCCCCAGCCTTCAGTTTCAGACTGAACTGCTCCATCAGCTCTCCTGGGTCTCCAGCTTGTGGGAGGCATATCATGGGACTGCTCAGCTTCCATAACCATGGACTAATTCCCACTTTAAAGCTTCTCTTTATCTATCTATCTATCTATCTATCTATCTATCTATCTATCTATCATCTTTCTTTCTTTCTTTCTTTCTTTCTTTCTTTCATCTATCTTGTCTGTCATCTAATATATCATCTATCTAATCTATCATCTTCATCAGATATATAACCTATCAATCACCTATATAATTGTTTCATCATTGTCAAATCTAATGTATCATTTGTCTAATATGTCATATATTTAATCAATCACCAATCTAATCTATTATCTGATATCTAATATATTGTCTATCTAATCCATCATCTCTTATTTATCACCTGTCTAAAGTATCAGACATCTATTGATGTATCATCTAAGCCTATCATCTAACTATCATCTACCTACCTATCTATCTCCTACTGGTTCTGCCTCTCTGAAGAACCTTGGCTGATATAATTGACGTAGGAAAAGAAAGGAAAATATTCTGAGGCTAAAACATGAAGAAAACACACATCAGAGAGGTGAGCAGATACTTAGGTCAGAGGCAGCCCTCAGGGATCGGCTGATTCTTGGAGACCTAAGGTTTTCTTTGCTTTTGCTTGCTTTTTTTAAATGATGAATAAGAACAGGAGATTAAACTTGGAACAATTCAGTGGAGGACATGGACTTGAGGACCTTCACATACATACATACATATTTAAGGCCCAAACTGCAGAAACATGACACCTTCAGAAAATGAAAAATAAATTCCCAGATAAGAGAGAAAATAAGAACATTAATTGGTTTTGCCTTGGCTATTTTCGGGGAGCAAATAAACTAGTCTTAATTGTAGATCTGCAGTTACACACTGCTCATCATGAGAGCTTAGACCTCGTTGATAATCCCCAAATGAAGAATTTAGCTTAAAGGAGTCCTAGATTTGTAGATCCTAGGTCTGCACAATTCTAGACCATTCCTAAAACTTGCTTTCTCTTTCTCTGTAATCTTTAACTCCTCCTTCCATGTTGCACAGTGATTCTCTCAATCTTTGCCAGTCTACTTCAAATCCACAAATCCTACTCATGTTTTTTTTCTTTTATAAAAATAGTTAATGCATCAGAGTTGCACATAATAGTGGGATTCATCTTGACATGTTCATAAATGTGTATAACACAGTTTTCTTTATTTCATTTCTCAGTTCCATCTCCTTCCCTCCCCTCTTCCCTCCCCCTGTACTCCTTCCTCCCATCCACTCCCTACTCATTTTGAAAGCTGTATTAAGAAATTTGGGTATGACTGTGAGAGCCATGAAGGTCTTTTTTTTTTTTATTAATTCCATGAAGGTCTTTTGAGTAATGCAATTGAAACAGTGGAAACTTCTAAGACTGGAATACTTTGCAGATTATTGCTTTTGCTCCTAAAGGATTCTTTTGATGTTTTATGGTGATTTGATTATGATAGGACAATGCTCTATAGGCTGGAAAACATATTGAATAAGTAAAAAGCAATGTACTTGAAATTTTATAAGAGTAGATTCTTACTACCTCAAAAAGCAATCTATATTGATTTTCTTTTAAAACCAGTGGCTTAGGAAGGAAGGTAAGAACCACCTCATTTCCAATAGAGATTGAAATATTTTAGCTTGGTTTTCTCTACAAATATTTTCACAAGTAGAGTACTTCCTTTAGTGGAGTTGGACAATGAAGTAGAGACTTTCCCATTTTCATTGATGGCAAGTGTGACTAAAATGTTGAGATAAGAACTGAGGGTCCCAGTTCAATAGCATGGTGGTGGTGGGTAGCAGAATTCCTCCCCCGACTCCATATCGACCTGGGTGAATCTGTCTCCAAAACCTTATGCTAACAGGTGCTTTCCAATGCCTGCTGGCAAGACTCAACTCATGCCTTCTACAAAAAGTGTCTGCACAGCAAGGGGACTGAGATCATATCCTTGCCTTTGACTCCTGATTCCATTCTGATCCTGCACCTTGCTTTATTCCTGAGTGCAAGGATTCAAGCTTTCTTCTTGAGCAGATGTTGTGTTATTTTTTTTTTTAACCAGTGCACACTAATTGTTCAGAATAATGAGTTCATTGTAGCATGTTCATCAATGCATTTAACATATTTTAATCATTTCCACCCTTCCACTATGCCTGTTCCCCTGATCCCCTTCTTGTTCTCTAATACACTCTTCCTTTTTTACTATCTTTTCTTGTCTGCTTCTAGATTGCACATCTGAGAGAAAACATGCAATTCTTCGCGTTTTGAATTTGGCTTATTTCACTTACCATGATGATCTCCTTGTCCATCTATTTTCCTGAAAATGACTTGATCTTCTTCTTTTTGTCTGGATAGTACTCCATAGTGTGCATAGCCACGTCTTCTTTGTCCTTGCATTTGTTGCTGAGCACCTAGGCTGGTTCCATAACCTGGCCTCTGTGGACTCCGCTGAGATAAACTTGGCTATGCAGCTCTATTGGATGCTGGCTTTAATTCCCTCAGGTAGGTACCAAGGAGCGCTACTGCTGCATCACAAGGTAGTTCTGTGTTTGAAAGAGCGAATGGTATTGGACAACCTACTTTCGACCCTAACACAGTTTCTTACAGCTTAGGCTAAGCCAGAAGAATTGTTTTTTTTATAGTACCAAACTTTGCCTCCTACTCAGACTAGTTTGATGGCCTGAAATGCTTTCCATTGCATGAATGTTTCATTTGTGCTTGAGGGGAAGATGCATTCTCTTATTCTGGGGTACAGAGCTCTGTATTTGTCCACCTGGAGGCTGTTAGTGTGCTGTTCCATAATGCACGTGCTTATTACTTTAACTTTTCTGCTATCAATTACTGAGAGAAGTGTATCCAACTCTCACTGTGTTTGTGTATTTTATTAGTGCATTTTCAATTTCTGCTTCTATTTAAGAAATGTTTCATCTTTCTAAAGAATGGTAACTTACTAGTCATAATATAGTGAAGGTTTTATCCCTAATACTGAGTTTTCCTTAAAATCTATTCAATTGATTTTAATTTTGCTCCATCAGCTTTTCTTTTTGTTTAGTGTTTGACTGACATGCCTTTTCTAACTTTTAAAATGTCAGTCTTTCTGAACGTTTACATTCTTATGTAAGAGTGTAGACAGTATATAATTAAGCAGTCCACATTTTTATCCTTCATTGGTCTCTTACATTTTTACAATCTGTATTGGTTACTGAAGATAAACTGTCATTTACTTTACCATCTTATTTTGTGCTTTTCCTATATCATATTTTTTCTAACATTTTCTCTCTTCCTACCTACTACCTGTCTGGATAGTACTCCATAGTGTGCATGAGCCACGTTTTCTTGTCCTTGCATCTGTTGCTGAGCACCGAGGCTGGCTCCATGTTTTTTTAATTTTTGTATTTGTTCTAATCAATTATACATGACAGTAGAATGCATTCATGAACTTTGATATATCATGCATCAGTGGGGTACAATTGCTCATTTTTCTGATTGTACATGTTGTAGGATCACATCAGTCATGTGGTCATATATGTACATGAGGTAATAATGTCTGTTTCATTCTACCATCCTTCCTATCCCCAGGTCCCTTCCCTTCCCTTCACTCTCCTCTACCTAATCTAAAGTAACTCTATTCTTCCCTAGTGCTCCCCCTACTTATTGTGAATTAGCATCTGCATATCATAGAAAACATTGACCTTTGGTTTTTTGGGATTGGCTTATTTCACTGAGCATGATATTCTTCAACTCCATCCATTTACCAGCAAATGCTGTAATTTCATTTTTCTTTACAGCTGAGTAATATTCCACCAAATATGTAGACCACATTTCTTTTATCCATTCATCTATTGAAGGGCACCTAGGTTGGTTCCATAGTTTAGTTATTGTGAGTTGAGCTGCAACTTTAGATTATGTTTAAAATTGTTAACATCCACACTCACAAGAATCCAACAGTAGTAATTTCAAAACTTGCCTTTTGAAAATTGTAAAGACCAAAAGTACTTAATCTCTTAGCATTCACTTCCTCTCCTACATTGTTATGATTATATTTTAATTTTTCCTCATTTTCTGCCACAAATTAGTCATCATTCTATTATAGTCTTATACAGAAATTAGGGTTCAGTTGATGCCTTTATCTATTTCTTTGTATCCTATTCTTTGTTGAAGTAGCATTTCCTTCTCAATTCACTTCCTTTGTTTGCAATTCATTTTCAAGAATAAGTGTGATACAGGAAGGTTGTGATTGTAGGCAGCACAACAAGATTTCAGGTGCGAGAGGAAAACTAGATTATTCACCTAGCTTTTCAAGATGCTAAATTTGTGATTACCTCCCCTAAACCTCCCCTTCTTCATTTGTAAAACAAGAGCATTAACAACATCTTCCTCCTGGGGTTGTTAGGAGAATTTAATATATCATACATCTGAATGCTTTAAACAAACTCTGATGCAAATCAAACGTCCAATATTATCCTAAAGGATTTGGGGAGAATTAGTTAGTAAATGATCAATAATCATTGTGATTATTAAAAGGCAAAATCCTCAGATTTAAAATAGAAAGAAGTATTTTCCTAATCTTGGCCAAGGTCTTAGCTCCTTTGTGCCTTGTGTCCTCTCTGCTGTTGGCTACAGTGAATCCTACTCCTACATGGGGTAGGTCCTATTTCTGCTGTGAAGCCTTCTTTGACCACTTGAGGTTGGATCTGTCTCCCCTGGGCTTTCATAACATCCCTCCAACCTCTCTGTAGTAGTATTTCTCATGCAGTTTTGAAATAATCTCTCTTCATCTGGCTTTGTGTCATTTCTTTAGAGACAGCAAGAGGCAGAGGTTCCACTTTGTCTCAGTTCATTGGGTGCATTGGTCCATTTTCCAATAACAGTATCAAGGTACTGCAGACCAGGTGAGCTATAAGGAAAGTGTTCATTTCAGCTCACCTTTGTGGAAGCCAAGGGGACAAATCCGGTGATGGCCTTCTTGCTGGCAGTTTCCAGGTGGTGTAGAGTATCTCATGGCAAGAGACAGGGAGCACATGAGTGTCTATGTCTCTCCCTTCCTTATGAACCCAACAGTATGCAATCTTAGGGCTTCACACCAGTGACCTCACATAGTCCTCATTACCTCCCAAAGTTATCGCCTCTAAACTTGATAATTGATGAAGTTTCACTTTCTTACTCCATACAAACCCTTGGCCACCCAGGCAAACCATATCCAACTGGGGGGGAGGCGGCAAAGGACCACTTCTCCCCAGGTTTCTGGCTCCTGGCTCATAACCCTTCCCTGGCTCCCAAGAGAGGTAGCGTTGTCAATCACAGCCCAAGATTTTTATCAGGTCATGTTTTACAATGGTAGCTTACTATTTCTTAAGTGTCAGGACCCATGTGAGTCCCATTCTTCCATTTTTCTTGAATCTCAGGATTAATTATTTGATAAAATGTGTATAGTTAATAAACGAATGATGTGTGAAAGTGCTTATGGATTATGAAGTGTTGAAACAGTGCCAACCATATATAAAACATGAAATATTAGGCATATGATATAAATTTCTTGTTATACAACCCTTCCCAAAGTTTCATCTGTAATTTTTTCTCAATTAAATCCAGTTTGGTGTCCTTCCTTAGACAATAATATTTATTCCCATGATGCATGTTTTTAGGTATTATTAAAAATTGTTATAACATTTAACCTCAGCCAAATATGCTTATTTCTGTACAAACAGCAGCCCCCTGAGGACCTCTGGCATGTGTCTTAAAGTGGCTTCTTTTGTTATCATCTTTATTCTGATAGCTGGCTTCTCATGGGGTTGTCCTCCTAACTCATCCAGCCCTGGTGTTGAGATCATGTAGTGTAAAGTTAAGAAACTCTTGTGCACCTGGGCAGAAAAGATTGTGCAGTTAAAGATTGGTGCTGTCACCCACTATTTTCAAAATGCAAAAAGAAATATTTTTTGCATTATCTGTAAATATCTAAACTAATAACTTTGTATTTAAATGTGTACAGAGGGAGAGTGAAAGAGGAGGAAGTGACAGAAGGAGGATGAAAGAAGTGTTTTGGGACTAGAGATGTAGCTCACTGGTACAGTGCTTGCCTAGCATGTCAGAGGTCCTGGGTTCAATCCCCAGTACCATCACAAATAAAGAACATAATCCATATTCTGATAAATAATAATGATCTATAAACCTTATCTCACAGAACATTAGGACATTAATCCTTTCAAGAGCAAGAACATAGTCAAGATGGTGAAAAACAATACAAAACCTCAATTAATCCAGCTCCATCTATGACCAAAACAGAAAATAATTTGTCTTCAAAAATCCAGAATTATACATAACCCATGCTCCAAGTTTTAAGAGCATAAAGAAAAGTGTGGAAGGACACAGATCAAAACTTAGCATCTTTATCTTAGGTAGGTAGATCCAAGTTATTTGGTACATTAATAAAAGTTTATGTAACCTTCACAATTTCAAAATATTTAATAAAATCCATTAAAAAGTGGATATGAGACTGTCAGAATTATGCTATCTGTCCTGGCAGTGTCTAAGACCACAACTTTCATTCATTACCCCCAAGTGACTCTTGAAAAGGATCAAGTCCCTATCACTTACCCCAGCCCCAGCACTGTACGTGCAGAAATAGATTGGAATAGAATTGGATTGCTATGCCCTGAACGACCTAACTTTGAGGATAGCTATCATAAATCCACAAAGGACTGAGTTTAATTTCACAGCTGTGAGTCTCCTGCAGAGCATTTGGAGAGTTGCAACACTTGACTGCTCCTTATGGATGGTCAATGTCTCTCCAACCCAGATCTGTTTCGTGGTTCTCCTGTCTTTTCCCTGAAAACCCAAATCTCTTCAACAGTGCTGCACATCACCCAGACAAATACAGGGTACAGAAAGCAGAAGGGCAGCAGCACTTAGGAAGACTGAGCACACTGGCTTCTGGATAGCTTCTCAGCACAATCTTCTAGTAGCACTTTATATGCTGATGGTAGGACTAGGCGCTGCTTTCAGGACTTCCGCGAGGAAAGCAGTAGTTCCGAGTGCCCTGCAGGTTTTACATCAGCACGGTTTTATGGTCGAGTTGATCATAGAGTGGATGCCCTAGCATTGACCTTGAGAGAAGGATATTGGAGGATATTAAGGAGATGATGGATTCTGGCAGCTTCTGTATCTTCTTACTAGGTCGTTCATTCATCCACTTAGTATATAGTGTTTTGTTCAAATTTTATTAAAGGATAATTGACAAATAAAAATTAAATATACTTAAAGTATACATTGCGATCTTTTTGTGAATACAGGCATTGTGAAATAAAACATCACAAAGTAATTTACCCTATCAAGTCCCATGGTTACCATTTGCCTGTGTGTGTGTGTGTGTGTGTGTGTGTGCGCGCGTGCATTGAGAACACTTAAAATCATCCACTTGGCTTCTTCAAGATGGTGATTTCATTTCCTCTGACTAAAGACCCAGAAGTTGGATTTCTAAATCATAATGTAGTTCTATTTTTAGTTTTTTTTTTTTTTTTTTTGAGGAAGGTCTGCAGCTTTCTGTTATGGTAGTGCAATTTGCTATCCATGTGCAACTTCCAAGGAATTCCTCTGTTCACGTTCTTGCCAACACTTGCTATCACTTCTCCTTTAGATAATGGGCATCCTAAGAAATGTGAAGTGACACTTCCTTGTGGCCTTGATTTGCATTTTTCTGACGATTGCTGGTGCTATCTTTTCATATACTGTTGGCCAATTTTATGTCTTCTTTGGAAAAAATTTCTATTGAGGATCTTTGCCCATTTTTATTGGGCTTAAGGAAGCTTTATTTGTTCCTTTATTTATTTATTTATTTACTGAGTTGTATAAGTACCTTGTGATTTTTGGACATTACCCTTTATTAAATACAGAGTTTGCAAACATGTTCTCTCCCTACATATGTTACCTTTAACCCCTTGTCTCCTTTGCTGTGCAGAAGATTCTTAGTTTGATGCAATCCCACTTACGTGCATTTGCTTCTGTTGTCTGTGCCTTTGGCTTCCTATGGAAGAAATCATCACCCATATGAACATTAAGACGCATCCTGGTGTGTTTTCCTCCTGTAGTTTCACTGTTTCCAGTCTTATGCTTAAGTCTAAACTCCATTTTGAGTTGTTTTTTACACAGTGTGAAATAAATCTTCAAATTCTTTCTCTTGCATAAGTACACAGCTTTCACAACAACCGTTACTGAAGCAGCTCTCCTTTTCCCATTGTGTGTTCATGGCAACCTTGTCAAAGATCAGTTGACAGTAGATTTTGTGGATTTATTCTTGAGCTCTCTATTCTCTTCTGTTGATCTATGTATCTATTTTTATACCAGTTTAGGTTATGGTATCACTGCAGTGTATTTTTAAATAAGGAAATATGATGCCTTCATCTTATTCATCTCATTCAAAATTGTTTTATCTATTGGGGGTTTTATAAACTCTTTGTCATGCAGTACATAGACTTCCATTTCTTTGATGTCACTTACTCTAAATGTTTGGTGTTCCTTTGGTAGTTTCATTGGGTGTGGGGTCACAGGAGTAGCAATAGCTCAGGCAGGGCAGCAGTGTGGATTTCACGTAGCTTTCTCAGCTGGGGTACCATCAGCAGAACCTGTAGGGGTCTTTGGTGGCATGAGTGGAGGGTGCTTGCAGTGGTGGAAAGGGCTGCGAGAGCCCATAGTGCTGGAAGTTTCTGGGATCCTCCTGTTTTTCTATGAAGCCATTCTCAGATTTTTGTGCTCCACAGTGTTGTAGTAGCTTCTTTTTCTTTTCTTCCTCCTCTTCTTCTTCTTTCTCGTCCGCCTTCTTTTTTTCTTCTTCCTCCACCTCTTCCAATTTTAATTTTTGAAAATAGGATTTTAGTTTGAGATCTTAAACTGGATTACATAAAAGACATTGATTACATCTTCACGGATTACCATCCACTACACAGCACGTCATCTCTCAGGTAGGAATACAGCTGAGCTTCTGGGTCATGGCTATGGAAGACCTTGTGATCCTCCTGTCTCAGTCTCAGGAATCACTGGGATTATACGTGTGAGCCACCATACCCAGCATAAGTCATCATTTTAAATGGTTTGCTTCTACAAAATAATAGGAAGATGATTTCTCATCAGACTCCACAGTAAGTTTAAAAGTTGTATGTATTACTATGACCCAGAGTCTATGCTGGTCTAGGTCACAGAATGCAATCACCCACCACTTTCTTACCATACACACCCCACAACATTTCCCTCAACTCAACAAAAACTGGAGGTTTCCATCCAAGTTTGGCTATGAGTCTGAAAAATGTCAAGATGTCTTCTAAATATCAACTAAAACAGACCAGTTTCTGAGTGTCAGAGACCTCCTTCAATACAAGATGAGAATTACTATAATAGAAACTGCTTGTTGTCATTGAGTATCTGCCTCCCCATTTCACTGTAGAAAATCGAGATTGTAGCTTGGGATGTGCTATGTGGCACAAGCGCACGAAGACTACTTTCCTCAGCAAATTAAGTGCCAACACATAGAAGTGCTGGGTAATGTAATGTGATTGTTCTTGACAAACAGAAATCTCAGTTCTGACTTCTAAAGGAGTAATGATGCCATCTTTTTCTTTGGCCTCCATTGTGCTTATGAATACAAAAATGTCAATGGATCCTTGGGGACCACATATATGAGAACCATACCATGGTGGGGGGCAGAACCACAAAATGCAGGCCCTCGCTGACAGTAGAATGCTAGTCCATCGTTCCTGGATGTATTACTCTCATACCATTACACTAGAGATAAATAAAGTTGCATTTTATTGAACCAATATTAGGTTTAGTCTTCACCATTGTAGCACACATATAGAATTTAAATCAGTGGAGTTTCTAATAAATCCACTTAATCCTTTCAATAAAATCAACTACTTCCATAGACAAGCCAACTTCAACGAGGCCTTCAAAATACTACTGCAACTTAAAAGACAGGTTAATAAAACTGTGCTAGATTGATAGTACCCCAAGATCACCTTTCCAAAATAAGGTCTTTTCAGCTTTCTAAGGCCTAGTGCATTCTATACCACTAAAATTCTTTAAGTGAATATGCTGACATTATAGTCTATAAAGTCAAAACTCAACACAAATAAGTCCCCACTTGTCATGTATTTTCCCTCACTCATCTGTGTTTAGAACTTGCACTTCTCTCAGACACTTGACTTTGGTTAGACTCAAAACAGTTTTTCAAAAGTTTGACAAAAAGCCTTTGATCAAAGAAGAGTCCTTTGTTGCTGTTTACTTTTCTCCCTCTTTAATCATTTAAGTATGGTGCTAAGTTTTAACAGAGTTGAAAGAGCTATAAAAGGTATTTATTTAAAAATATTTAAGACTTTCTAAAAGTAATGCTATTATTCCAGTTTACTGGGCATGATTCCATATCCCTATGGTTGTGGTCAGTAAAAATCCTATGTATAGTGCTGCCTTGAGCCCAATTTCTCTTTTAGTTATTTGGACCTGTCATCAATCTACAACCTCCTGTTTTCTTTCTTTTCCTAATGTACACCTCTGAATGCACATGCACACACAGACAGACATGCAAACATGTGGAGCTATTTAAGCTCGATCTTCTTTATATGAGTGTGTACATGTGTATGTATGTGAAAAGGGACATGAAAATCAATGGAATAAGCATGAGACACAGAGATAAACCCATATAAATAGTTATCTAAAAGTAGACAAAGTTCCAAAAATATACATTGGAAAGAAAGGACAGTCTCTTTAACAACCGATGCTGGGAAATGTGAAAATCTATACGTAGAAGAATGAAACTTGACCCCTATCTCTCATCTTGCATAAAAGTCAACTCAAAGTGGATCAAAGAATTAGACTTCTGCAGAAACTCTGCAATTGCTGGAAGAAAGTGTAGTCAGCTGAGGAACTGACTTCCTTAACAAGACTCCTAACGTACAAGAAATAAAACCAAAAATCAGTAAGTGGGATGGATTCAAAATAAGTTTAAGCACTGAAAAGGAAACAGAGTGTGAGGAGAGCACCTACAGAATGGAAGAGATACCAGAATATATAAAGAACTCAGAAACTCAATACCAACCCCCCGCCCAATGACCCAATTAATAAATGGGCAAAAGAACTAAACAGATACTTCTCGGAAGAAGAAATACAAATGGTCAACAAATTTATGCAAATGTTCAACATCTCCAGCAATTAGGGAAATGCAAATCAAAACAGCATTGAGATTTCATCTCACTGCTCTCAGGATGGCAATTATCAATAATGCAAATAATAATGAGTGTTAATGAGGATTTAGCAGCTTCTTAATTGTCCTGTGGAGTGCCTTCAGAGCTATTTTTCTGAGCATATGTATTAGTAATTGTTTCACGGTGGAAGAAGTGCCATGATCTCCTATTCTGCCATCTTGCAACATCAGATCAAGTGCATATTTTTTGTTCTCTGTTATGGTTTAGATGTGAAGCATCCCTGAAAGGCTCACGTGAGGAAATATAGGAATGTTCTGAGGTGAAATGATCAGATTGTGAGACTTGTAATCTAATCAGTAGATTAATCCACTGATATGGGTTGACTGGGTAGTATGAACTATGTGGTACTGATTCTGCAGGACTGCAAGATGCTGGAGTGAGTGGGTCACGGAGGTTTCCATTCAGAGAAAGTTCTTGGAGGCCAGGCAAAGCATAGTAGGGTTGGAGTCCCATGATGCATGAAGAAGTGTGAAAGAAACCTAAGCTACAGTGAAGATTCCTGAGATGAAGAGATGCCGGTCTCATAGGATGTCTGCTGAGCAAAGCTGGGGGAATTGGCAGAAACAAGCAAAGAGAGAAGTTATATGGGCTGTAACCAGCAAGACCACAGGGGAGGAGTACACAAGCCCTTTGGAGAGAACATCATGATGCTGTGTGCCCCAGATGCTGCATGTGGAGCTATAAGACTTGGCTGCCCAGCTGGATTTGGGTCTTGCTTTGATACCACACTTTCTTTCTATGGCCCTGTATTTCCCTTGCAGAATAGAAATGTTTATTCTAAGCCACTACATATTGGATACATGTAACTTGTTTTTGATATTTACCAGTGAAAACATCCATGAGTTTGCACTGAGTCTCAGATTGGATTTTGGACTTGGACTTTTGGGTAATGTTGGAGTTGATAAGGCTATGGGGACTCTTGGAAATGGACTGAATGTATTTTGCATTGTGAGATGGCTCCTTCTTGGGGCCAGGGTTGGAATGCTGTTGTTTAGATATAAGGTGTCCCCCAAATGTTCAAGCATGAGAAAATGCAATCATTTTCAGTGATGAAAAAATGGGGTTAAGACAGCCTTAACCTAATTGGTGGATTAATCCACTGATATGGATTAACTGGATGGTGACTATAGGTAGGTAGGGTAAGGCTGGAGGAGGTGAATACTGGAGGTGTGCCTTTGCATTTTATTTACCATCCTTGGTGAATGAAGTGCCCCCTCCTTCCTGATTACCATGTCCTGAGCTGCTTTTCCCTCCACACCCTTCTGTTGTTATGGTCTGCCTCACCTTGGGCCCTGAAAGATCAGTGTTGACACTCTATGAATTGAGACCCTGAAACCATAAGTACCAAATTAATATCTCCTCCTCCAAAATTGTTCTTGTCAGATCTTTTGGTCATAGATGGATACAGTAGGAAATCTAAGGTCACACTGCCTGGGTTTGAATGTTATTATTTCTGCCACCTAATAACTTGTAATTGCAGAAAAATAACTTAATTTTTATGATTCTCATTTTTGCATCCTTAAATGGGGTTAATAGTTATAAGGATCTCAGTACCATTTCAAGGATAAAGCAGGTTAACATACGCAAAGCACTTAGCACAATGCATAAGACATAAAAAGTTCTCAGAACATTCTAGTGTTATACTTTTGGCGCAGAAAAACCAGTAGAAAGTAGAAACTTTAATTGAATCATGGATACTAATCCTTGCTCCAAATTTACTCCATTCTTTGGTATTGAACACAAAACCAAAACATTTAATTGAGCAATTGATCCAGGGCTGTAGAAATTTAAAGAAGTACTAAGTACAAATAAGAGACCACTGAGGAGCTCTAATAACTCAAATAGCATGCTTCTTTCTCACTAAGGAAAAGAAACAAACCAACTGTGTTGGTCAAGTTCTCATTGCTATGACCAAAATACCTGATAAAAATAACTTAGGGGGAATAATTTATTTGGTCTCATGGCTACAGAGGTTCAGGCCCTGGTCAGCTAGTTCCAGGGTGGAGACATTGTGAGGGAAGGGCATGGCAGAGAAAAGCTGCTCATGACAGCCCAAAAGCAGAGAAGGAGCCAATGGCAGATCTGGGTCCCAGTGCCATGTGCCCAGTGACCTGCTTCCTCCAGCCACACTCCTCGTCCCTATGGATTTTACCACCTCCCAGTAGTTCATTCAGATTCTTCATGCACCACATGGATGTAGGTGAATCCTCTGATGAGCTCAAAACCTTATAATCCAATCTCTTCCCCTCTGAGCATCGCTGCACTGCCTGACACCTGAGCTTTAGGGGGTCTGTTCCAGATCTAAACCATAACACCAGCCCCAGGAGGAGACAAAGTCAACAGTGAGAAGAAATGATCCAATTTCACCATGAAGAAAATTAGCAAAATAAGAATTAGGAATATCAGAACTATTTGAAAGAGATTCTAAAACAATATTTAAATAAGGCTTTAAGAACAATTATAAATCAAAAGCAGAATACATTAGAAACGATTTAAAAAGAAACAAAATTTTTGAAGACAATCATATAGACAAATATTTAATACCATATTTAAGGTTAAAAGCAGATTAGAATCCACATAGTAAAGATAACCTACACTAGGAGACAGATCTCTATGATTTTATCATGTTCCCACACTTCTTGGCATTGACAGTCCACATGTTCCAGGATCATTTTTTCATAAACATTTACATAGGAAGGCAATCCTGGAAAGATAGAGACAGAACCTTCCTCTGGGGCAAATTCATTTACATGATGGATAAACAAAAATAAAGACAGTGACTCCTTGTGGAGAGATTTTGAAATGTCACTCCCAGGAGATATTCCAGGATAATAAACCCAAAGACAACTTCCTCCTTTTTCCAGAATATTGACTTTCATGCCAGGGTAAGGAAAATAGTGCCCTTCTAGGCTGAGCAGGGCTTCCATCAACCTCTGTGGAAGTCAGCATCTCCTAAACCGAGGTTTCTCTCGGGTGACGCATACCCACTGAATGGTTGGTATCATCCAGCCCTCACCAGATAGCTCCCTGGCTGTTGGGGCTCAGGGATCCAAACCTATGATGTTAGTCGAGTGGTTGCTTTTTCTATGAGTGAAGAACTTCCTTGCTTCTAATTCAAAGGTTTCTGTTTTTCTGTTAATAGAAATGAGATACCGCAACAGACCGACTTGATTGTTTGCAAATAGGATAAAAATATTACACCCTTTACAGTTCTTAAAGAAGCAATCTCAGAAAATCTACAGAAAATGTAGTTCAGAGATGTAAAGAAAGGAAAAATATAAAAAAAATATGTAAGGACCCATTTTGAAGAATTGATCAAGAAGATTCAAATATAACTTAAAGGAGTTTCAGCTCAAATAAATGAAGGAACAGGAATGAGATAATATTCAAAGAAAAAATATTTGAGAACTTTCCACCCCCATGAATCCTTAGATCCTGTAAGTTCTTTGAGTCCTGGGAAAGAATTAACAAACAAAAGTATGAATTTCAGTGAAATCAATGCAATGGTGGAAATGAACCACATATATTTATGATGTCATTTCTAATTTCATTTACCCCAAGATTTAAAACTTAGTGGAACTGAGAGGGCTCCTCAGAGTTGCACAAATTCACCTTCCCCCTAGTTCTTGGTCACTTGTGGGACCGTGGTACAGATGGATCTCACTGTGTGCAGAAGGTCCTATTGGGCCTGAACAAGAAGGAGCTGGTACACCTTCACATTTTTTCACTCTCAGTATTACTGCAAGCGAGTGTTAGAATTATAACCTGTACTTGCGCTTCAAGTTCAAAACAATAAACTCCCTAGGCCACATTCTAACACCCAGGCTAGGAATGGAAAGTCAGAACCTAGAGGTCACTAAATATAATTCTGCCTCCAGAATGCTTCCATTTTTTAATCAACGAATGCCTCCAGTCCTGGACTAACTTAATCCACCTATCCCTAAATTCCTCTGCTATTACTTTGATCCAAAGACCCAAATTAATATACTGTGGGCCATGTTTCTGAAAGGAAAAATAAGCTAACATAAGTATTTCCTTTTGTTCCATGGTAACTAACAAACGTAATGAAATTCCAAATAAAATGGCAGTGGATCTGATATGTGTGCCTGTGTGTGCACACATGGGTGCATGTATGTGTGTGTACAACTTAAACAGTGGATTCTACAATACATGTGGAAGAGTAAGGAGTTAAGACTAGCCAGGCAATTTTGCAGATGGAGAGGGAGAATAAGTAGGAAGAGGATCTGTTTAATCAGATAGCAAGACATTTTAAAAGAGTTGGAATTAAATGAGTTCAGTATGTTATAGGAATAAACGAAGTGATAGATAGAGCATAATAAAGAACTCAAAAGTCATGCCACATGTCTCTGCATGTGACATGGGGCAGAATTGGCATTGTGGGTCCAAGATGAAAACTGAGCAATTAACCCAATGGCATTGGGGAAAATCAGTCAATTTAGTGTGAAAATAAATATAAGTAGATTCATACCTTATAGCACCTAGAAAAAATACTAGATGTTTAAAGATGATTATTAAAATGTTTAAAAATCTCTTACCTAAGAATAATGAATACTTAATAATGAGGGTAAGAATAAAACCATAAAGATTAACAAGTACAAATACATTAAAATTAAAACTTTCTGTATTGAAAAAACTTGCGTGAAAAAAATCACCATAAAAAAGTTGAAAGACAATCAACAGAAATTTTATTTTCAACCCACAAATACAAAAGAATTCAGTTCAGAAAATGTTTAAAAGAAAGAAAGCCCTGCCAATTATATTTTAAAATCAAATTACTCAACAAAAAATAGGAAAGACACATAAACATTCCGCTTTTATTAAAAAATTAGAAAAGTGATAAAAATTTTGAAATTTTCTTATCCTTACTTGTATTCACAGAAAATGTAATTTGAAAACAAAATTGAAAACAATTTAACTTCTCTTCATGTTGGCCAAAACTGAAGTTGACAAAACATTGATTTTTAAGAATGTAGGGAGTCAGGAACTCATGTGCTAGACCAGGAAACACAGTTGGGAAATAATTTGGCAAAGTCCAGAAAATGTGAACAAGCACCAAAGGATAAAACCTAGCAGTCATAACCAAGTAAATAGACAGAAAACTCTCATGAACACAAGGAAATATGTCCAAGATCTACATAATATATAACAAACAAAGCAAGAGAATTCTATCTGTCCACTTATCGATTCAAATCATCGTGAATATTCCTCGAAAAACTATCATACAGGAAAGATAACTGCAGGTCAGTGTCCATTTAAATGAAAGTCCAATCCCCTGGGAATACTCAATGACCTTCTGCATGTGAGTGCATGAACGCTCAGCAGTGCTTGTGCCCACGCATGGGGCACCTTGACCCGTTGTGGGGCAGTTAGCTGATGCAGTGCTCAGGAGATTCAAGACTATCCCCACCAGCGTGCCAAGCCTTTCCCCATCTCAGAGCTTCTTCTGCCTGGAGGATGCAACTCCATGTTATGCACAAGAGCATGCTCTCACTCATAGTCATTCACTCCCAGCTAGATGAAGCTAGGTGAAGACCTTTTGATCAATTTGCACAAGGGCACTAAGATAGAGTAGTGAGGATCCACCCATCAGAACAGTCAGACTATGCAAATCCACAAGTGTTTCATACATTTCTTCAGAGGCAGATTCACAGTGACATTGAAACTTTAGATTCTGGTTTCTCCCTTACAGGACACTTGTGAAGCCCTGAGAGGAATGCTCACTTACTCTTCTCCTGATCATGTGCTTCTGTAAATCTTTCAAAATTCAGAAAATTTAATGCAATCAGTTATGATGACTCTTTCCACTCCACCTTTCTCTTTATGGAATTTTCTCTAGTGTCACCGGTCTTGGAATGGCCAAAAGCTAATTTAAGATCTGCTGAGGGAAACTGAATTAGAGATGGATTTGGTCTGAATTGAGAGGAAAATGTTTGTGGTTCTGTCACTTCCCTTTGTACACAGGTTATTGCCAGCCATCCTGTGCAGGAATAGCTTCCAGGAATGCTCCTGCCATTTTCTGAGTGACTCATCTGGCATTGGAGCATGAAGGTGCAGGGCCAGAGTGTCTCCTAAAGCACTGAAAGGAATGGGTAGTGATTAATCAATGCTGTCAACTCGAGGGGTATTGATGATTTATCACTGAACAAGAAAGTATGATTCACCCTAAAATATTGCAGATCTTACATGAAGGAAACTTGGTCAAGT
The DNA here is from genome assembly GCA_020662805.1 of Glaucomys volans. NCBI lineage: Eukaryota > Metazoa > Chordata > Mammalia > Rodentia > Sciuridae > Glaucomys > Glaucomys volans. Next base: position 264,494 of record JAJEJO010000913.1, read on the forward strand.
TTTCTCCAAACTGGACAAAAATCTCCTGAATTTACAAGACTTTACCAGAATGAAGTAAAGCTTAACTAGACTCTCAATGATAAAGAAGCAAATTTTAATGAACCAGAGTGAAGAAAATATTAAATTATCTTTCCATTCTCTCTACAGATAATGATGTTTGAAAACATTCCCTTTTGAAGCGATGGTTGAAGAATATGCAGCAGAAGTGTATGGAACAGGGATTATAGGGTTAAGTCAAACTGCCTGTTAATAAAATATTAATGTTATTTTTTTAGGTATTATGATTTATGTCATGTATGTATTAGTTTAAATTTTTTCAATTGCTAAGGTTCACTTTTTAATAAGTATAAATTTTGTGCCTAATTTTGATCTCATAAATTTTGGGTATTTTAAAGTCAGGGCCCCCAAATTAAATAAGTTATAGGCCACAAGTCATAGGCCATACAAAACATGGATCTTGCCATGGTCCTAATCTTGGAAATAATATATCAGAGGCTGCACATCATATTTAAGTAGTGTTTACCTCTGTAAGTAGAGGAATGGAAATCAAAACCATGAGAGACACAGAGACTGTGACTTCAATGAAATCATGTTTAATTTCTTTAGAAAGCTACGTGAAGCAAATGACAAATTAACATTAATTCTGAACATAATTATCAGTATATATTTTCTATTATTTCTGATTTTTTACATGTTTGATTAAAATTTCCCACTTTTTAAAAGGAAACCAAAAACTCGATGAATCTACTGCCTGAATTGAATTTAGGGAAACAAATTAGGAAGCTATTGCAGTAGTTCAGGGAAGCTGTGTTACCACCTGGGCCAGGACAGAAGCAACGGTTATGGCATTTTCCACTAGACCTTATCGTTTAAGAGTTAACTGAGAATATTGCAAATATATAAGACCCAAGCCAGATGAAAAGCAGTAGATTGTGAAATTCAGACACAACTACTCATTCACTGAAAATGATCTAGGCTGAGTTCATAGCTATTAAAAAGAGAGGTAAACTATTGAAGATTTCTATAAATAAGTGACTAGCAACCCCTTTATGCATTCCTTCCCACATATTTACCAGTTCCAGTGCTCTATATTCCTTTGGTAGATTTTATATTTTTAAATAAGAATAGCATTTAAAAATACATAAATGATGAATGATAATTGTATATACTTATGAGATATGATATGATGTTTTGATATGTTTACAATGGAGAATGATTAAATCAAGAAAACTAAAAATTCATCATCTCACACACTTATTATCTTCAGGTGAATACACTTAAAATCTACCCTTTCAAGCTGGTGCATGTGCTTATAATCCAAGCAACTTCGCAGGCTGTGGCAGGAAGTTTTCAAGTTCAAGATTAGCCTGTGCAATGTAGAGAGACCTGTCACAAAACAAAAAGAGTTGACAATGGTGCTCAATGGGAGATCGACCCTGGGTTCAATTTGCAGTATGGAGAAAGCAAACATTAAATTCTAATCTTTTAGTAATATTGAAATATATCAATGCATTATTATTCAATACAGTCACCATTTTGTCATTAAACCTTACACCTCCATTGAAGTGAAACTTTACATTCTTCAATCAACATCTTCCTCTTCTGCATCCCCCAGACCTTGATATTTTTATTTAATTTTATTTTTTTTTTTACATTTTGAAGACTTCCTTTCATATTTCTTGTAGTGCAAATTTGCTAGAGACAAATTCTTTCACTCATGTTTGCAAATAACTTTATTTAGCCTTTACTTTTGAAAGATCTCATCTCCACATACAGAATTCTGGTGTAATAATTTTATTTACACTTTTAGCACTTCAGAAATATTGTTCTGACTTGCACTGCATCTGGAAAGTCAGTGTGGTCCCTATTTTCATGCCCCAAATATACAATATAGTTTCTTTCTCCAGCAGCTATAGAGTTTTTCTTGTGATTGTTTTTCATCAATTTGATGATATGGTGTGCCGTAGGTACAGTAAAAGTGGAAAATATTTTCCACTCGGGGCAAAGAGGATTGTGAAATTAGAGATTCTGTGACATCCTGCACTGTTAGAAGTTAACTGGGGAAAGAGAAGAGGATTGAGCCAATCAAATATTCTGACCCTCCAAGCGTGAGAACATAGACTGTGTTCAGATCATGCCTTTTCAAGAAAAAAAAAAAGAAAAAAAGATTCTTCTTTTCCTCCCCCAAATGGTTTCATTTTTCTGCAAATCACAGTGATAGAGAGTTGCTTAGAGATCATATAACAAAATTCCTTGTGCTGTATTGATGAGAAAACAGACACCTAGTGTGTCAGAGCAACCAGGGTCACTGCAGCCAGCCAGCAAAAGAGCAAAACTCAGTTCTCGAGTCCTGGCTCATGCATCACCAAGGTTTTCAGCCTCTAGTCATTCATGTTACCATGTGCTTCTTACCACATCAGAGTACCAGCAGGACAGTGATTCACATTTTTCTTTAAATTGACTTTAAATCAGCTCACTTTTAAATATTAGTCTTGTGCAAAGCAAAAAATCCTTAAATTTGCTTATTTTGAAGTATTAGTGATATTTTGCTAATGCTTTTTAAAATAAAAGTGTAAATACTGAAGTGAGTGTGTTTGGCATCATTATAATGTATGTTGTAACGTGCATTTCCGGCCACACCAGGCAACACCATGTGCCTCTCTCCCAGGGTCCCTGAAGAGCAAATCAGGTTTCCCTCTCCCACTGGCCCCCAAGGAGAGAGTATTTTGCCACTGTCTTTTCTTTCGTGAGTGTCAGGTTCTCATGTGCTTTCCAGACTGAGTTGGCCTCCAGTGCTCTTTTGTTTCTTAATTTTTAAATTTTATTTGTTCTAATTAGTTGCACATGACAGTGGAATGCATTTATACATTTTGGTCGACCATACATAAATAGAGAGTAATCTCTCATTTTTCTGATTGAACATATTGCAGGATCACTAGCGGTCCATGTGCCTCCATCACTGTTCCAGCCTCTGAATGTTGTTTTCCTCCTGAACAAATGAGAGGTGATTCTATAAGAGCCTTTCAGGTGCTGTTTGGGTTCTAATTTATAAGATTCAAATGTAGACAGAAGCAAAACAAATTAACTGAAGGTAAACATCATCTGTATTTTTAATCTGTATCCTTTCTAAATGAAAAGAAATTATATAGTTAGGAGGAATGTGTTCTAGTGTTCTCTAGCACAGAAGAGTAACCACAGTTATTGATTGACTCTATATTGACTCTTCCATAGCTAGAAGAGAGGATTTTGAATGTTCCCAACACACACACACACACAATTATCAATGTTTAAGCTGATATAAATACTAATTACCCTGATTTAATCAGCATTCATTTCATAGATGTGCGAACATAGTGCACTGTACCTATATTTGTTTAGAGGTGTCCCCAAATAGCTCATGTGTAAAACAATGCAAGAAAGTTTAGAAGTGAAATGTTCAGGTGATGAGCAGCACCTTAACCCAATCAGTGGATTAATCCCCTGAGTGGGCTTAACTGAATGATAAACTGCAGGCAGTTAGGGTGTGGCTGGAGGAGGTGGGTCATTGGGGGTGTGCCTTTAGGGTTTATATTTGGTCCTTGGCGAATGGAGTCTCTCTTCTGCTTGGTGTGATGTCTTGAACTGCTTCTTTCCACCACACTTGTCTGCCATGATGTTTTGCCTTACCTTGAGCCCAGGGAATGAAGTTCACTGTCTATAGACTGAGAGTTCCGAAACTATGAGCCCCACAATAAACTTTTCTTCCTTAAAATAGTTCTTGTCAGGTCTATCCGTTGCAGCAACAAAAAGTTGATTGAAACAGTACTCCTTAAATATGTGAAACTATTGTACGTCAATTGAAACAAAACATAAAAATAAAAAAGAGTAAGTATAGAAACAATGTACCAAAATGGAAACTCTGACAATGTCAAATGACAAAAGCAAAAATGCAAGTTGTATCTGTGCAGGAGTGTCAATCATGTAAAACTCTTACATGTACACAACAAAGAGAATGTGCAAATATTTTTCAAAAACTTTTTCAAAAATTTTTGTTTTGTCAGTTTTTATTGCTCTATAAAACTGACAGCATTTTATATCTTTAACAAGGTAATAAAGAGGCCTAAATAAACTTCAGTACTGAAAAATATTTTTCACTTGATCAGGTTCAAGTGAAAGGAAATGGACCCCATCACAAGGAGGCCAGATCCTTCGGATTGGTGCTGGAGCAATCTCTCCATGGGGGAGAAGCACCGGCACATCTTACAGCTCCTTTGGGGCTTTCTTACTGAGTGCTCCTGTCACCACCATTTCACATCTGGACTGAAGAGCAGGAGGAGGAGGAAGGGTCATTATTCCATTTTTTGTATATTTATTATGTGTTTTGTCCTTAAATTTTAATCTTTGAAGATTCATTGAAAAAAAATTTGAGGAACAGACAAAATTTCATTCATGTTCAGCAGAAAATGGACAATAAAGAGGAAACCATGAGAAATGACTTTGTTAAGTTCCTATTTCTTTATTCCCAGGCTGTCACCAGAGGGAGGACAATTTTTTAAAATCTTAATTTAGGACAGACCTTCAGAACCCACTCTCCCAATGTGAAGGTGCAAGAGACTGAAATAGAGAGGAAAGAGGGAAGCATAGTCCCCATGTCACTAGCATTGGTCCTCTGAGTTCTGCTTTTACCTTTCCAAGGAACTTGAGCAAGTTATCTCAAGCAATAGAGGATGAAACCCATGGTTTGCCTCAGGGCACCCCACACTTAGCCAGAGGGCCTTCCCAATTACATTTGAGTCACCCCTATGTTCATAGAGATCCTATGTTCATACACACAGGATCAAGTGGAAAGAGAGTGTCAGGAGGTACTTACAGATTGACCTAGACCATGATGTACTCTGGGTCAAGCCAAGAAAATCTGAGTCTCTGGGCTGGTCATGCTCATTTCATCTTCCAAGTAGAACGTGGAAGGAGAGTCCCACTTGATGAGAGCAGGCACGGATGCGGTGGAGGTGACTGCCTTTGGGTTTACTGATAGCAAGACACTGTGTTCACATGTAAGATGTTGTGAGCAGAGACTGAAGGCTATAGGAGGAGCTGGGAAAGGCCAAGGGATGCCCCTAGGGAGCTGGTCCTTGGTCAGGTGTTGTCTGCAGGTTCCAGGGATCATCTTTTGCCTGCTGGGATGGCACCTGGTTTTCAGCTGGAAGAGCATCCTGCTTTCTGATAACTTCTGCAGTCCAGGAAGCAAGCTCACCGCCTTTGCCAAGGCAGGGTAAAGAGAGAGCTGAGCAAGAAATCACCTGCAGAGTAACAGCCATGGCTGGGAAGGCTGCTACTCCTTGTCTGGCCCCCTCTTAGCACCCAGACACCAGTGGTAACTATGTAGCATACAGACTCAGACTCAGCCCAGAAGGTTGGTGCTGATATGCACTAACTTGGAACTTCTTAGGGTCATCATCTGGCTCTTCTCAAAACTCTTTCCTCCACATTTATTCATATTCATATTTTTCTTTTTGATGACATTTTATGTCCATTTTTCCAAAGTGCAGATATAAGTGCCTCATGATTCATGATCATATATTGCTCATTACTCAAAATTTTATAGGATTTCTGAATTTTATTGATATCTCCAAGCTGAAATTATGATAAAACACATCATTCCTGTGGATTTCCAGGCATTACTACTATGTGAGAGGTTACTTTTATTTTCTAATAATATATTGTTTAAAAGGCAATAAATCATTAGCAGTGAAATTTTTAGCAAGGCCTTGACAAATGAAATTTGTACCTTATTTTACAGAAGAAACTAGTTTATCAAAGCATACGACTTAGTTTCTTTGGATAAAGTTTTGATGAAAATCTCCAGAATTATATATAAATCACAGCTGAACTTTACATTCAGTTTTTATAGAGTTGGTATTTTCCTTAAAAATGCCATTTTGTGTTATTTCTCATATGATTCTACATTTAGAGCATTAGAGCATAGGAGTATCCTGAGCATTATTGAATGAATGCTATTTCTGTTTTAAAATGTTTCTGTTTTCCATTATTCTCTAGTGTCTCCTTATACCAGTTGATTCTCTGACCCTAGGTTATTTTGTGTGTCATGGGGATATGGAGTAGGATAGCACCTACTTTGCTGTGAAAATCAGTGCAGGGAAAGTGAAGGCACTTTACACACAAGAAATGTTCATATACCCAAAAGAGGACATGATGGAAGTTACCATGGTGTGGCTTATGTTTGATCTGCTTCTAATCCAGGTGAACTATAGAGATTAAAATAATGGTAGTTTAATTTATACCTAAATTCACAAAGATGTAAATTATATAGTCACCATCAGGATAAATGTTGTGGGAAATTTTTTTAATGTGTTTACCGCAAATGTTTATTATCTCTTTGTAGAGACAAAACAGTAAAATAAAATGGCTCAAAAATACTTTATTGCTGAAGAAGCAATGTTGGAAAAATAATTGACTTTGGGCTCAGGCATTCCCTAGTTTGGTCCCCAGTCCAGTAGATCCTAAATGGGGTTAAAACCGTGGTCCTTTGAATATACAAAAATACGGAGTGGAAAATTGACCCCTGGTGGGGGAAGGAGGAAGTACAGAATAAGAAAAAGCTACCAGAGGGGTTTGGAGTATATTTGTATAGCTACTGAAGAAATTGTTCAGATTGGAGGAATTAATATCCCTGTTTTCCTGGGACAGACCCTCTGTGTATTTATTGCCCCAGCATAATTTTTAATTGTTCCCTGCCTCATTCCATCTTTTGTTGCTATAACTGAATACTTGAGACAAGATGACACATAAAGGAAAGGGGTTTATTTTGGCTCATGGTTTTGGAGTCTAGGAAGTCCAGGTTCAGACAGTCACATCTGGTGAAGGTCTTGTGCTTCTTCAGCTCCTGTGGAAAGCAGAAGGGTAAGAGGGTACCTGAGAGAGCTCATCTACTCCCACAAGAAAACATTAGTCCATTCCTAACCACAAATTAATCCTCCCCCATGACCTAACTACCTTGCCCTAGACCCACCCACCCAGCACAACACACCTGCATCAGGAGCCAACCTTCCAACACATGAATTTGGGGTCACATACTCACATCACAGAGCCACCCAGTGAATTCCTAGACATAGTCTAAGTTTGAACAATAAATTTCAGGATCACTCTAGAAAAAACACGTAAATGAGGAGGATCAAGAACAGGGTTGGGTAGGTTTGAGAGGCAAGGACATGGAATCTTAAAGATGGGAAGAGTTTGTGGGTCGTAAGGAACTGTGGTTTACTCATGAGTCATCAATTAACCAGATTACAAAGAGAAACCACAGTTTATATTATTTTTATTTGCATTTTAACCCACTTACTCTGCCAATTAATAGAAAAGCATGTATTTCTGATTACCAAACTCATTCTTCCTGAGACTTAGCCTCATGTTTATGGAGTAACACGTGCTCAGTGTATTGGTTGGAGTGATTTTTGACAATTTCACTGGTCACATTTGCATCCATCTTATCATAGGAATCAGGATTTCAAGGGCAAATTTTCTGTAAATAATTTTTAAATAACATTGTATTTTCCAATATAGCCTACCTACACAATAAATTCTATTTCTTCTTAAATGCCATCTATTAGAAGTTGCATCATTAATTTTTATGTCTAATAAAAGAGCAGCCAAATAATACTACAATGTTTCTTTACCACAATTTTGATTTTATCTTAATTGAAAGACTTCTTTTATGCCTATAAAAATAGAGTAACATCCAACATCACCCATATGCATACAAGAAAAGAAAAATAGAAGTGAAATATTTGGGTTAAGCTTCTCCTGGAATTTCTTCACAATATCTGATTTTTCAAAGTATCATTTGGATCCAAGTCTTTGAAAGATTCTTTTCTTTTCGCATGGTGTCAACCTCCGTAACTGCTGTGCTGGAATTGCAGTGATTCTCCAACAACCCTCTGTCCTTGTGTCCTGCATTTGCTTCCAAGCTGTTGAAGTTCCTTCTGCCCATTTCCATGTATACGCAGAATGTAAGATTGAAGTCATGACTATTGCAGGGTTGTTAGCAATTTAAAGTCCATTCTACTTTCAAAGATACTAAAATGTAACAAAAGAGAAAAGAAAAAGAAAGCTATCTTAGAACTGACAGGAAGAAAGAGAGATCCAAACAGTCCTGTGGTGTGTGCAGCATTCACAACTCATCTGTGGTCTTCCTTGGTGACACCACCCCCAGGACGTGTGACTTGGTGCTTTGAAGGTAACGCTAATCACAACATCCAGGCTTCACTGTGAGCTCAGCACAGGCCACAGGTTGCACTGAGTGCTTGGATACACCATCTTTAACCGTCGTGACTCCTCTGATATTCTGATTACCATTATTTTTTTCAGGTAAGGACACCAGAGCATGGTGGTCCCTGAATACTTAATCAAGAAGCTCTTTCTGAAGTTTTGCATGTCTGTGAAATTTTGCTTCTGGTGTATTGGAAGTATCAGAGACTTTCTAGAGCAAAAAGATGTGACCACATGTATGACCATCAATATTCTTCAACATATCACGTAAGACAAGAAGTTAGGACAAAGGGCTCCTCACATCTTTCCTCCAGCTGATTCTAATTTTATGTGAAGGTCAACATCTCCATAGATAATAGTTTTTAATATTCCTTCTGCATCTTCATGATGGACAGATTAGTATTTTGCTTTGTCACCAACTATTCATAGAGTGACTGCCCTGAGCCAAGCCCTGGGAATATGTCACTATTGAAACAAAGTTCTTGCTGTGATGAAGCTTATAATTTTATGAGAGGAAAAACACACAATATTAATAAACACATAATGTGGCAGAAAGTAATAAATACTATGGAGCAAATAAATATGAGGAAGGGACAAAAGGGCCATGGTGAAGAGAGCTCCTCTAAACTGGGTACTTGGTAAGGGGCTTTCTGATGCATAATTAAACACCAGAATAACTAACAATTGAATCCTGTGTTATTTGGGAGCAGGAACTAGGTCACTGCCTGTTCTCTCCAGGGACCTCTGAGAAGTGGACATAGGCCAAAAGGAGAGAATTGAAGAGCAGGAGATGATAGTGGTGACGAACCCTGACCTCACTGGGAACGGACCCCTTGGCTAACACACTACTCACCCTCGGGTATTTTGCTATCGCTATGGAAAACAGATTAACACAAGGTCCATTCAGCTCACTCCAAGCTACGTACTCCGTGCTCCATCTCTGCCATTATTGGTAACAAAGGGGAGAGCTTGGTGCTCCCTCAGCCAAGGGTGCTGTTTGCTGTTTATTTATTGGATTGTTTTTTCCACTTGATTTCTTCAGAACCCAGATGGGCAAGAAAGATGCTACTTACCAGGCACCTTCAGAAGCTCCCAGAATTTTAGGACTCTAAAATAATCAGAGTCCAAGTGCTCCTTAAAGACAATATTGATTTGGAAAACAAATTTTCTGGGGGCCAGTATGTGATGGAGAGGAGAACCCAACAGTCAAAATTCTGCCTTTCTTCCCAGTGGCACAAATTTAAACCTCCAGGGGTCTCAAGTGTATTTTTGGTAAAGCAGGATGTTAATTCCTGCTAGCCCTGTTACAAGAATCTAATAAACTTTTATTAATCAAAGTACTTTGTTAAATGAAGAGCAGTACCTATGTTCAAGGGAATTGTTATTATTATTGTAAGAGAACAAAGAAAGCAGCAGAGTTTCATTATCGTTACTGACTTAACTGCAATGATTAAATTCTCTTGCCCTGAGCGGACACACATAAAATACTGTGCACATTTCTCTGGTGTAACTCAAGCTCCATGAACTCATTCATTACGATAAGAAATCTATTGCTGTTTTTAGATACAGAAGACATATTTCTCTTGAATTGTGTGAAAGCTGCCATTTCCCTAAATACGGAATGGCTGTCTTTCCCAGGCACATAACAATGTGATTTGACTCTTTTCACGTTTCTTCAATCTGTGAATTCCTTCTCTAAAAATCTGCTCATTAATAAGTTTGTCTACATCCTATTTCAGCAGGCACAAAAGTGACAATGGCAACCTCGTGGGAATTCAAGCTCATTACTGCTTTGTTGCACATGTCACATTTCATACTAGAAAAAATTCCACTGGGTTGGCCTCTTATTATTTGAAAAGGAGAGGAGTTTTGAAGTCCCGGCTCCCAGTTGCTATTGTATGACTTGTTAACTTGTGTGACACCAGGCAACAAATTCAACTTCCCAAAGCTGTTTTGTTTCTTTACCTTTGAAAAAGGTGTATGTGAATCAAATGAGATGATGTAGTTCAGACTAAGAAAAAGGTTCCCAATAAAAACTCCAAAATATTTATTTAATCTGCAACCCTTGGGTACTGAATAAAAATCATCTTGTAATAAGAAAATTATTAATTTTATGGCTTATGCTTATAAAGTAATGGAATACTGTGGAATATTTTGCTTACATTCCCAGTTTGCAAGCAAACCTTATTAATTGCAGAAGACTGAGGAAAGTTCCAGTAGAAGCCCTTCCACAGACATGTATAGCATGGTTGGCTGAGAGATAGGAACCCCTAACCCTGTGGTTCTTTAGGAAGTGGAGTCTACAAACTCAAGGGGACTTATGCAGATATGACCTCTATCAAGTCCAAGGCTGGAGGAGGGACTGCCCTGGAAATGAGAGGATGCCAGGATCTCATAAGAAGGAGGAATAGGAAGGGCGCTGAGAGCTCCCTCCTTGACCTGAGTGTCCATCCATTCTTCCAATTGATGAGGATAAGGCCTGGTGAGGTTGAAAAAGGAAATTGGAACTCAGATCTGGGTACTCAAATGGGCTTATGAGTAATGCTCCTTTCTTTCTCACTCAGGATCCAAACAAAATAAGTGTGGATACAGGAGTCGGGTCAATGAGGATGCAAACTTCCCCTATGTTATTGAGATTAGGAAACTTCATTTAGGTGTGAGGGAAAGAAATTTCTAAACTTTCTCTGAAAATTACAACTTAGTTCCTGAAATAATGGGTGAAAATTTCAGGGAAAGAGATGCTGTGCTTGGTGTGCCATGAGCCCAAGCTACAACAGTGTGCGTGCAAGGGAGGCTGCTTGCACGTGTGATGTGCAAGGATACACTCAGTTCCTGGAGACAGACCACCAGGCAGCCTTGACTGACCACCTAATCACATCTACCTCCTGTGCACCTATCAGGCACCTAGAGCTTCCAGCCCCACCTCCCCAAATGTCCCCAGGGACCCAGCTGCCATTCCTACTACACATGCTCTCACTTGGGCCTTTATCTGGACAATCAGGGTTGCCTCCCATTTTTCCTCCTGCCCAGCTTGAGTCGTCTTACCCCCTTTCCCATCCCAGCCCCTCCCTGGGCACTGTGCCCTACAGCCATGGTGACTTCAGCCACACACCCATCTACTGGATTCTCTCTACCTTTGCACGTGATCTTCTCTTTCTCCAATGCACTATAAAGGCCCCGGCTGCATTCATGAATTCCACCTCATTTATCTAAAGTCCATCCTGGGTATTGTTTCTTCTAGGTCTTTCTGTTGTGCAGTCCATCATTGCTCCCTCGGTGCCATGCCTGAGCTTCTAGGGGCCCATTTCTTTCCACGTGCTATGCTGGACTCTAAATTTGCTTTTGTGTGCTGCTTCACTACCAAATCTTTGAGCTTCACGAGGTTGGGAATCATGTCTTTTTCATGTTTATATTCCCAGCACCTAACACAGAGCTCAATAATGCTGGAGGAATTGAATCAAATGGAATGTGTTCTCTGAGAAGCATGAGGCATGACTTCATTAAGCAAGTGTACGGAGGCTTTCCATCAAGCCTGTATCATAAAGGAGAGAATTTCTTCTTGCTTCCAAATGCACTAAGGCTATAACCCACCGAATTATTGCTGCACATGAAAGAATAAGCACAAGACTTTAAATTCCACTCTGCAGATGTTGCCATATAATTCAAATGAATCCACATTTTGCACCATCTGTTAATAACCTTTCCACATTCTTATTGCTACAAACAAAAGGAGAGGCAGGTAATGCTATGCAGAATGTCACAAAGAAGCAAATGCATACCTTACCTCCTGTCTTGGCAAGATTGAGTGTTCAGAGATTCATTCTTCTGTGCAGATTAAATTCACTGTCTTTTCAGTGGGAGTTATGAAGCCTCTGGGGCAGGGGAAACGAAGCACTAGAGACCCAAAGCACTAATGAATTTTTCATGTAACAATCTTCCTTACTGTGAAGGGAAGAGGATGTATAGCCAACTTAGGGTCCTTATGAACTTCTCCAGAAAGGAGAATAATTGGAAAGCTGTTTGAAAGTTTCCCCTTAGCTATGAATCTCCCTACTGGATCTCAGCAAATTTGAAGTTCTCTGCTCAAGGATCAGCCAAGAAAACTGTGGGGAAGTGCAATTGGGTGGTGAGGCGGTATTTCCAGTCTTGGTGATTGCAAAGACTGCATTAGCGTGGGACTCAGCCCTGCTCACAGTGTGAGACAGGGAAGGACCCTGGGACCTACTCAACCAGACCCATTTTACAGACAGGGAAATTGAGGTCCAGACAAAGAAATTGATTCAAAACCAATTCCAAACCTCCTGGTTTCTTCCCATATACAGTATTGCAAATGGCTTCTATAGATGTGAATATTTTCTTTTCTTTTTCTTTCTTCCCAAATGGCAGATGTTTCCATTTCAATTTTGGCTCAAACAAAGTATGGAATGTATTAGCTGAATAAATTTCCTGGATAGACCTCAGGTGTGACGTGGTCCAGGCTTCGTAGAATGGCACCTGTCCTGCTGGCTCTGCTCACATCTACCTTGCCTTCATTGTTCAAGTCCACATGGTGACCAAAAGGCTTCCAGGAACTATTCCCTCAGTTCCTGGAAGGCTATTCCCTCCTAGATTCAAGCACAATAGAAGAAGCATCTGCCTCACTCAGTGGTCTGGGTAAAAGTCTCATTGCATCTCATGGGCTCCAGATGGATCTTGTGTCCATCCCTGAAACAATGACTTCAGTCAAGACAGTGCAATGCTCCAATTGGCCAGATCAGCATCATATGCCCACCCCTAAAGTCTGAAGGTGAAAAACATTCCAACTGAAGCACATGGACTGGGAGTGACTAAGTCCTTCTTTAGAATGGGGGTGGGCTCATTCAAAAGAGGGTTGCATGGGGACAGGGGGGAGATCATTGTTGTCTGCCACACATGCTAGCCAACTATCTTGTCTCTCTTTCACCCCTTGCAGTCTACTCACCCCTTCAATTCCTAAAATCCTTTATTCTGAATGCAACTGAAGAATCTCTCTAGCAAGCAATTCTGAATGCAAGCCATCTAGGCCTGCATGATGTCCACACTGGAGTTAGCGATGATTCAAGAATCCAGTCCGCACCACCCACACAGTCCCTCCATGGCCTAGTCCTATCTAGTCCTATCTCACCCCTGCCACTCACTTCATGCTCAGCCACCCTCTCTGTCTCACTAAATTCCACTGATTATCCTAGATTCCACGAAGGGTCCATGTTCTCCAGGAAATCCTTCTTGTATTCCAGCTGAATTTCAGGTTCTGAAGCTCCCACTTCTTTCCCCTAACTTCCACTTACTTTCTTGCATTGAAATGCGTTTATGTCCATTGCTCCTTCTGCCCTAGTTGATCCTCAAAGGTGAGAATACATTTTATTTTCTTAACAAGTCTTTAAACCTTACACAGCACCTGGCCCTTGAGAATACTCAGTCAATGTGTGCTACTTTCATCTACTGAGTTTCTGATAAAATCAATTTAGTGTATTGAAAAGTGCATGTGGAGGATGGGGATTAGCTCAGTGATGGGGCACTTGCCTAGAATGTGTGAGGCCCTGGGCTAGAGCTCCAGCACAGAAAGAAGCAGAGACAGGAAGGGAGGGAAAGAAAACTGCTGAGATTTTGGAAGCAGCGGGCTTTGAGGTGAACCCTGGCCCTCATGAACTCTCAATTCACAGTAAGAAAGTCATTTAATCTCTTAGCCTCAGTATTTCCTGTAAAGATGGAACAAATGCTGTTTACTGCTAAGGCTTACTGTGGCACCCTGCAAGCCTTCAGCATAGGTCCAGATGTAGCTGTTGCTCAGGAAATGCATCATGGTGATGGGCTTGGGTGAGCTCCACTGAGTCAATCCAAAGCACCCAGCATCTTTACACCAAACCCCTCTCAGCATCTGCTGATTATGGTTATGGTGGATGGGATACTTACTGACCCTTTTCACTAGCTATCTTTAGTACATGGGAATATATCTTAAGAATCCTGGTGGTATGGTTTAACATCTCAATACCAAAGAGACATTAGGTAGGAAGAAGGGTCAAGCGCTTAATTCTTGGGCATTTTCCTCTTTGCTCCACGAGTCTGTGAGCTCAACAAATGATAGTTCACCAAAGATGACTATTACTCCCCAATAGCAAAGACTCCTGAAATCATACCAAATATCACTTCTTTAGCTGCCTGTCCTATGTTCTGCTTTTTTTGATGTGTGCATCCCACTTGTAATTGCTCACAGTACATGAGGACATGTAGTACATGTGAGAACAGTGTCTAGCCAACACTGAATGTTGGACAAACACTAGTTATTTCGATATGACCTAGCATTTAAACATTTAAGTCTAAATTTTGTCTTGCTGTAAGGAACGTTCCCCAGAGACTTTAAGAAATGTGAGCTTGGTCCTCAGAATATCACCTTCCCTTTGCCCCCCCTGTTTATCCCACCAAGGAATCCTCTCACTTCACCCTGGCCGGACTCCCTCCATCTCCATCCTCATTGCCAAGGCCCACTTCAGGCCCCTGCAGACTGCAAGGACTTTGTAACTCACTTCCTCTCTTCTGAACTTGCCTCCTAGAAACCTTCTTCCTTGCACTGGAGACACGTGTCTAAGATCCCACATGATCATTTGCTCCTGGACAGGTGAAGAGGACTTTGTCGCTCTCACAGCCACAGGGCTAAGGGCAGACCTCCCAGAGCAGCAGCAATCTGGCTTCCTTTCATCACTGGATTTCTTTGAAACCTCATTTCTTGCTTCCCTGGCTTATATTATGCTTTCTTGAATATGCTGGGTTATTTACTTTTAAAAGTCTGTTTTCTAATCTCTGCTCTTTTTAGAAAGCCTTCCCCACTATCCTTGTCAGATTGAGAAGTTTTCTCATGCCCTGACTCAGTTCAACTGTCCTCTGCTCTTCTCTGACCTCTCAAAATGACAAGGTTCTCCATTTGGTCCTCTGGGAGTTTCTCACATGTGTGGGAGTGAATAGATTCATCAGTGTCTCTGGGACCCTCACTGATGTAGTTTGAATAACTGTCCCTCAAAGGCCATGTGTGAAAGGCTTGGTCCCAGCCCATGACACCATTGGGAAGTGGTGGAACCTGAAGAGTGGGACTAATGGAGAAAGTGAGCTCACTAAGGATGTGCCCTTGGTGGGGTTATGGAACCCTGGCCTCTTCCTTTCTCTCTCCCCTTCTCAGCCATGAGGTGAGCAGCTTCCTCTACCACATGCTCTCCTCTGAGGCCCAAAGCAATAAGGCCAACTGATCATGAGCTCAAACATCTGAAACCATAAACCAAAAAAAAAAAAAAAAAAATTAAAAAATCTACTGATTATCTAAAGTATTTTGCCACAATGACTGAAATCTGACCAATCCAACCCAATATTGAATTCAACGAGAGTGGTTCTCAGTATCCAGGATGTTGAGAGGGGTGCTGGGAATGAAATATTTTTCTGAGTCTAGAGCCAATGAGTTTGTCAAGCCTAATTCTCTTCAGAATAAATGGGTCCAAATGAAATCCTTGGAGGATCCTCTCAACTTCATCTTCATTAAAAAGATAACTGTGTTCACCAGCTTTTCATCACTATGACCAAGTACCCGAGAAATACAATTAGAGGGAAGATTTATTTGGCTCACAGTTTCAGAGGTTTCAGTTCATGGTTGCTGGGCTCCATGGCTGCAGGTCTGTGTGAGGCAGAACGTCATGGCAGAGAGGGCAAGGGAGAGCAGAACTGCTCACTTCATGGTGGTCAGGAAGCAGAAAGAGGGAGAAAGGAAGCAGTGGGCAGGGACCAGGCATTTTCCCTAGGACAGACCCTGAAGAGCAGACTCCCTTCAACTCGGTCCTCCTCCTAGGGTCCCCACCCGCTTCCAACATCCCTTCAGCCATGAATCCCTAGATGAATTAGTCTGTTGGTGAGGTCAGAGCCCTCAGGATCCCTTCACTTCCCCAATCCCCACCTCTGACATTGTGACACAGGAAACCAAGCCTTCAGCACATGGGCCTTTGGGGGACAGTCCAGAACAAAGCCACAAACACAAGAAAGCACAACTTCTGTGGGCGTAATGGAGGGGCAAAGCTTTTGTCAGAGGGTCTCAATCGATGAGCTAATTTTGAAACAGAGAAGGCACGATGGGTTTGACAGAGAAAATCAGGAGTGGTGATGACCTAGGGGACACATTGAAGCCCAGTGAGACCTAGACTTGGAGTGGAGACCCTGCAGCCCTGAAGGGACAGGGAGCCAGACCTGCAGATCCCAGCTGTGCTGGCTGAGAAGGGCTCACTCCAGAACACAGGGCATACCCCACTACCAGGCAGGCAGTGGGTAAAAACGACCGCAGACAAAGGTGCCGGACACTCGCCAGCAGCCTCCACGGGACTCTCACAGGGCACAGTGCCTATTGCACACTTTGGTACCACTCAGCCTTTGTCCCATCTGGCTTCTGTGAGAATTGATTTCTGTGTCCAGGTTTTTAACGAGGGCCTTCCCACAATCATTGTCACCCGAAGGCCTTGTAGGAGCAATGGGTGACCTTGTGATGATTGAACTGTAGATTGGAAATTTGGCTTCAAAGAAAACGGATGGGAAAAAGTAAGAAAGGAGAAGAAAAGAGAAAATGGAAGTGGTGTTTGTTGGGCACCTGGTAAATGTCGGGCATGTCATAGAAAGTTCAACACGTGAAGGAGTATTTACAATAAGAAGAACTGAGGGCCAGGAACGTGACATTACCTGACAGTAGAATCCAATTCCAGACCTTCTGTTTCCCAGTTCAGTTCTAAACTAGTCAGAAAATAAACTGGGGTGCAGGAGAGAAGGAGGAAGGGACAGAGCAGTTGGGGAGGGCAAGAGGAGGGAAGGAAGGAAGAGGGAGAGGAGAGGCTGTAACTGTTAGGGACTGAGCACTGCGTTTCTGTTAGCCCAGTGCTTCTGAGAGGTCCTCTCACATTGGAAGGTATATTCCAAGTTCAGATGTTAGGAGAGAGCGCCACTGTCACCTTTCCGTACAAGGCCACTAATGAAGACGAAGCTGCTGTCTCCTCTGCCACCTTGTCTCTCCTCAGAGAAGGATTCAACGAGCACACAGAGGACCTCACCAACTGCCCAGGACCTCCATGGTTTCAGAAGACTCCACTCTCTCCAACGTTGTATGATAAACTCCTGGAGACAAAGGACTATTTTTGCTCGTGGCTATCTCTCCGGAGCCCCTCATGCTAAAGAACAGATAATGTGGGTCCAAAAAAATTTTTTTTCTCATCATGAAGGAATGAGAAACGGAGTTTTGTAAGTAGCCACACTATGTTCCTGGGTTTCACATTCTCCTTGAGCACTTTCTGTACCTCTAATCTCTCTCTGCCTCCTTGTCTCCACCACGCTCCCTCTTTTTTTCTCCCTTTGGTTCTTCGGCCTTGAAGGCCTTCAGAAGGCCATCTCTCCCCTGCTCTAAATTACCCAGGGCTGCCAGGGCGGCAGTTTTCACAAGGAGAACCTCACTAAACACGGGTGCATAATGCGAGAGCGCAGAGGTGACAACTGAAGAGACGTCCAGGCTTAGGGTTCAGATCACCTCTCTGCACCCCAGCTGCTCAGCCACCCACCTTCCCTGAACCCCAACCTGCATCAGCAGGAAGCATGTTGCTCTTGCTCCTCTGAAGAGCGTTGGCGAGGAATCAGCTGTGCCTAGCTCCTCTGCATCTGGGGCTTTCCATTTCAGCCCTGGAAAACTCTGAAGGAAGGTCGTGTCCACAGGCCATTGATAAACATCCCACTGAGCAACTCTCCCCAGGCATCATCTTCTTGTGTGCATGACCACAAGAAGCCCACGCGGTCATTGCATGTGTCGCTCAAATCTTCCCGTAAGAGAACCTGCTAGCCAGGCCTGGTAGCACACACCAGTAATCCCAGCTGTTTGGGAGGCTGAGGTAGGAGGATCGTGAGTTCAAAGCCAGCCTCAGCAAAAGTGAGATATTCAGAAACTCAGTGAGAACATGTCTCTAAATAAAATACAAAATAGGTGTTATGGTTTGGATGTGAAGTGTCCCCCCAAAGCTCACATGTGAGATAGTACAAGAAGTTTCAAAGGAGAAATGGGTTGTAAGGGTCTTAACCCAATCAGTGATTTAATCCCCTGATGGGATTAACTGAGTAGAAACTGAACTGGTGGGTGTGGCTGGATGAGGTGGGACCTGGGGCGTGGCTTTCAGTATATATTTGTATCTGGAGAGTGGACCCTCTCTCTCTGCTTCCTGATGATGACAGCCCCTTCCCTGTGCCCCACTCTTCCTCCATGATGTTCTGCCTCACTTGAGCCCCGAGGAATGGAGTGGACTAAGACCTCTGAAACCATGAACCCTCAAACTTTTCCCCCTCTACAGTTGTGCTGATCAGGTCATTTAGTCACAGCAGCAAAAACACTAACTAAAACAGCTGGGCATGTGACTCGGGGCCAAGTGCCCCTGAGTTCAATTCCCAGCAAACGCCCCTGCACCCCCCAACACACACACCACAAAGAGAGAGAGAGAGAGAGAGAACCTGTTGTGGGTGGCCATGCAGTCTCCAGGCTGCCCTGGGTCCCTGGCAGTGACTCAGCATGGTGGGGCTACTGGAGCAGAGCCATTTCTGCCCCACATGGGTTAGTCTTTCTGGAGATCTTTCCCTTGGTTTGGCCAAGACTTCTCAGAACTGCCCTGAGGTTAGAGATGGCTCCTGTCCGTTCACCCTTCTCTCCCTCTCTCCTTACAGATGCTGCAGCTGCATCAGCTCTGAAGGCCTTCCTGACTATTCCTGCTTCCATTCCCCTCCGTCCTTCACAGGCATCTCCCCAGTCTGCTTCCTGCACATCTAATCCCCTTCCGGTGTACATTTCTCAGAGAACCCAAACTGACATGGAGCATGTCATCCAAAAGCCACAATTGTCACGTCATTGTTTGGGTCAAATGCTCTTATGTAGCTAGGTTATTGGGTTTTATATTCAAAGGGAGGGGAATAAAATCCTGATGACAAAGCATCTTTGTCTCTTACAAGCCGTAACTTTGGGAAACATAATAAACCTTTGGGCAACAAATCATTCCCCAAAATGGAGCCGGATGTGAACGCTAAATCACAGGTGGGTTGGGAGAAGGATTCAGACAGTGGTGGAATCAGGAAGTATTAGGTAGAACGGAAACTCCCAGGGACACAGGAGGCGGCAGGTCAGATCTGTTCTCACCTAAGATTCATTACCAAGTCGGAGTCTCCTCTCCAAAGAATTGTGAAGAGTGCAAACTGCATGGACCTCGCCCCTGAGGCTAGGCAGCCTGGTTCTACTACTGCGGTGGCACTTTCTAGCCTGGTGATCCTAGGCAAATATCTAACCTTTCTGTGCCTTCATTTCTTATTTGTAAAATGGGAATCATTGTGGTATCTATCTCATGGTGTTCTGAAGATTAAGTCAATTTACATATGAAATCACTCAAAGCCCTATAGTACCCAGGAAGCAGGTGTGAATATTTGCTTTGGCAACTATCAAAGCCTTTGGCTCTTTTTTTTTTTTCCCCCTTATCTTACCATGCCCAACACACACACACACACACACACACACACACACACACACAAATATTTTGACCCTGTGGATTGCAAATGATAATTCTCATTATCAAGGTCAAGAGGAAATAGGATATTTCAGATGTGACTGAATTAATGTTACCCCAGGGTATTTCTTAGGCTTTTAAAAAAGGATAAGTGCTAGATGTCAGCTCATTTTCTTGCAATTTTCCTCCTTCTCTGCAAATGAGATGCCCACTGTCCTGCTAATTAAGGAAATTGGTTAACTTGGGTTCATCCTGTTGAAGTTTTTATTTAATACTGTTCTCACATATTTGGTTCTAGATAAAGTAGGCTCACTTCCTAACATTTATAGAACGTATTAAAATGGGTGCAGTCCCTTGGACTACACTGTCTCATTTAAAACTCATGATTCCCTTAATAGTGGATATTTTATTTCTCTCCCTTGGATAATGAAGCAGAGATATAACAGCTGATGGCACAGGTAGGCGCAGATAGAGCAGAGGGAAAGCACTCAGTGTTTCCAGTTTTGGCCTCTTGATTTGTCCCTGGGTTTGAATTCCCCTTCAGATACAAGCTGGATCACTATGAGCAAGTTCCTTAATTTCTCTCGACTTGAAAAGTATGACCCTCTGGCAGTTGCACAAAGGGTTCAGACACCCAGTTCATGCCACAGGAGACCCCAGCCTACAATAAGATCTTTCTTTGTCTCCCCTGATTAACCTCTAGGGGTTGGTACACATTTTAGTCATTCGTGCTTTTTCTCATCAATGACATCAACAGCAATCACTGAATTTACAGAAAACTGTGCACATGGAAATAAGGAAAAACAATTCTAGAAATGATCAAGATTGCCAATACATCTTATGTCTCATTTTCACCTAGAAAAAAATGGAAAGAAGAAAAAGCACAATGGAAAGACCCATCAGGAAGCAATGGTGCAGGGCAGCTGTGGGCACTGGCAGAGATGTGCTGGATCACAGGATCATGGTATTGGAAGCCATGACTGTGGAAATAGCCAGTTGGAAGCCAGTTGCTTCTTTTAGCTTGTAAGAAACAAAGATGCAACAGGAATCAGGATTTATAGCAGTATATATAGACAGATAGATATAGATAGATATAGGTATATACAATTTCTACATACATATGTAGATATAATGTATACATAGATATATGTACACACAGAACACACACACACACACAGAGAGAACACACACACACACACACTTTCTTTGGGCAGAATAACCTGGCCTAACGTGATGTGAGGCTATCTGTCATTTATTTTTATCTCATCTACTGTCAATAATGTTTCACCATGAAAATAACTACTGTTGTTTGTTTACGACGGGTACATTTTTTTTACATAGAAACCTCCCTATGTATTATATTACATAAGTTATCACATGGGTGTCATATTAACTTTCAAAATCTCCCAAATATCTTAAAATCTGAAACATTTCTGGTCTGAAGACTGTCTCATAAGGGATCAGTCTACTATATCATGATTCCATTATCTGATGCAGCAAACTGAGTCACTTGTCCAATCCCATAGGTTCATATTCTAAGGAGCAGAGAAGCCTGTGAGAGCAGGCAGTTTGACCTCAGAGCTCAGTCTCAGGAGAGCAATCCTGAAGAAATATTTAGCCCTTCCTGACTCTTTTCAGGGTCTGCTTCTTTGAACTGAGGGTGCATAATACAGGACAGGAAGCCTCCTGCCGGAAGGAACCTGGGCTCACAGCATGGTAGGCACTACTCAGGTGTCTGCCAACCCTTTGTAGAAGGTGGTGTGATCTGTCTTCCTTGTCTGCAGCCTGGGGTTTCTCCTAGAAGTGTCACTGAATGACAGACTGCTCGTTAGCTTGATTGTGCCTATTCACTGCCACTTTTATCGCATTACCAGTTAGCATTACCCTTCAATTTGTTCATTCTGTATGGCAATGAACATGATATGCTCACCCACAACCCCCCTGAAGCCCTGGCAGAAGTAACACGAAGTTTTAACATTTAACTTGGATTTAAATTGCTTCAGAATGGGTCTAATTATAAAACTACTCTAAGCTCATTATTTCTTGTGAATGATATGTCACAGTGCCACCAACAAGGCTGAAAGGGGTCACTGTTCAGTTGATAACGATGTCACATTGACCACAGTGCTGTAGCCGTCTAGACACCATGTCAGCAAAACAGGCAGCTTGAGTGACAGCAGCCACTGGGGACAGGAGGGTTTTTTAAATTTATAAGGAAATAATAAGGGAGTTGGAAGAAACCTTAGGGATCATTCAACTTTATAGTCTTACAAATGTAAAATCCAAAATGCAATGAGGAAAAGAGAGATATGCAAGGTCACATAGCCAGTTTCTAGAAGGATCTCAATTTCCTTAAACTACAGGTACTTAATATAAATCAGGGTCAATAATATGTGCTCACCTGGAAGATACCTTATGAAGTTCCTTTTATTAAATATTATTATTTCTTCCCTCTTATGCAGTATGCCAGTTTTCCTCCAGTTAGTTAGCTTTGGAAAGAGAAGTACATTTCTGTGGCTTTCAGGAACCCATTCTGATTACCCACGTAATCAGTAATCATATATGTGCATATGACCACTTTTATAGTCAAGTGGTTTTAAATGAGCAGAAGATAAAAAATCTTGTTATTTGTAATAACAAAAAATATTTGTAATAACAAAAAATCTCATTATTTGTAATTGTGCCAAGTTTATATTTTTCCCACTACACATACATAGAATTTAATAGATCGATAACTTACAAATAAGTATCTCTAAGGTTTAGGTCATAAGAGATAGCATACCTTTATAAAGTAACTTTTCCAGGCAGAGTATGCTTTGATCAAAAAGACGGAGGTCCTGAGCCAGACAGAAGCTTGTTTGCCAACATAGAAATTGAATTCTGCCACTCAGACAATAGCTATTAATTCGGCAGTTGCCATCAGTTAGGTATTTTAGTAGTCGAAGATTAGTGGACAGCAAAACATCCGTGGTCCCTGCCCTCAGAAAGTTTCAAGTCAAGTAGAAAAGAAATTTATTTTTTAAAATCTAACAAAGATATAGTTATGTGTGCATATTTGTGATTTCAGAAAGTTCCAAGGCTTTGGGGAGAGTATAGCAACGTGAGAGAAATGGGGCCAGATGCTGACCAGCTGTCCTCAGGAGTTTGGATTCTATCCAAGAGACAAAAGAATGGTACTGAAGGATTCCATCAGGGGCATCCCATAATACTTGTGCGATGTTTTGTTGTTTTTTTTTTCTTTCACTATTTAGCCTTCCAAATGACAGCTAGAATGGTTGTGGGTAGCCTTCATCCACACAGAAGCCCCGGACTTCACCCCACAACAATGCGGCCAATCACTTACTAAGTACCCATCCTACAGTATGGACGGCCTTCTACATGTGCTTGTTTACATTTCTGAGAACAGATCATTGGTATCATTTCTAGAAAAGGAAATACTGGGCTGTGAGCCACCCTTTCAAGCAGCTGCACTTTACCAAGATCCTGCAATAAAATGGGAACTGCAGAGAGACCAAGGCCTAAATCACCAGACAGCATCCTCAGCTAGACATAAACATACTAAGGGGCAAAGCAGCACCCGGTCATTAAAATCATGCAGAGAGATAAATACCAATATCCTCGATTCCAGGCACTTTTCAGACTTAAGATTAGGATTTGTACCTTTGCTTTAGAGATAAGTAAACTGAAGAACAGAGAATTTAAGTACCACATCCAGAGTGACACAATAGCAAGTCGCAGCACCCAGGTACATACTGATGGAAGAAAGCCCAGCAGGGAGGCATTTCCACAGGGCTGAACCCTCATCTCCTCTGCTATTGTCAGAGGGGTGTGGTGACTGGGCTTCATTCTCTATTTAACCAGAATATATACATACTTGTATGTTTTATTTTTGTCCCCCATTAATTGGCTCTGCCCCACTTCTGTTTAAGTCTGCTTTCACTACCTTGGTGCTGAAAGCGCCACTTTCACCTTGGAGGTGACACTCTGACCTCCTGGGTGGAAGTTGGCCTTGCAACATGCTTTAGCCCATAGAAGGTGAGCAGATGGGATCCTTGGTTCTCTGAGCAGAGCTCCAAGAGGCAGTACGACTTCCCTGTAAACTGTTGCTTCCGTCCTGCAGCATGATGATATTCTCTAAAGGGGGACTGCCTCTGTTCAACCCAGGCCCTACCATGAAAACGGAAATGGAGAAGAGCCATGTCAGGCATTAATGGCTGGCATCGAACTAGAGCATGAAATAAAGCTTCCTTGTTGTCAGACTTCACTTGTGCCACCATAAAGAAATGCCCAGTACTAAGTAATTTATAAAGTACACGGATTTATTTTCCCATGGTCATGGAAGCTGAGAAGTCCAACATCAAGGCACTGGAAGGACTGGTGGCTGGTGAGGGTCTGTCTCTGTTTCCAAGATGGCGGGTAGTGGCTGCATTCTCTGAAGGACTGAACACTGTGCCCACACATGGTGGAGGGACAGAAGGGCAAGAGAGCATGTCCTTCAACCTTGCACCCTTTATGAGGCTGACTCGACCATCACCTAAAGACCACATCTCCCGATGATTTAAGCTACTCATTCTTTTAATTTATGGGACATACAATTAAGCGTTGACTCTCTTTTCAGGCAACTACTTCGATAATTTCAACATTTAGATATGACTTTTTTTCTCTTTATAAAAGTAGTCAAATTAATCAAAGGGAAATTACAGACTTATTGTGGAAAATGCACTAATATATACTAACTTAAGAAGAGCTGGTATTATATAAATTTGCAATCTTCTTTTCAACAATATGGTTTTTCATACCAGTTATTCAATTATAGTTTTTCTTTGTAATTTCCCATATAAGTTCTGAACATTTTTTTGTTCTATGCATTTCTTTGTATTTCTTTAAATCAATCTTACAGGAGAATGGAGTTACATTCATAAATTTTTCTCTCTGGTGTTAGTTGGAGAGTAAGAAACAACTGAGTACTCTTTATAAAGTCGTTTTCTTGAATTTTTCATTTGTTCTAACAGTTTTCAGATAGTTGAGTTTTCTCATCAATCGCCTACAATAATCATAATAATAATTTTATTGTGTTTTTGAAAATATGACTCTGTCTACTTCATATTATTGGCAGAAAATTCCCAGGGAACTTAACCAAAAGCAATAATCCAGTTACTCTTCCTTTATTTGTTGTTTTTGATAGGAATGTTAATGTGCAAGTATTGTTCATCAAATGATTAAAATACTTTTCTATTCTTTTAAAATTTTTATTTGTCCTAATTAGTTCCACATGACAGTTGAATGCATTTATGCATTTTGATAAATCATATATAAACGGAGTATAATTTCTCATTTTTCTTATTGTACATATTGTAGGATCACATTGGTCATGAAGTCACATATGTACATGAGGTAATAATGTCTGTTATACAAATTTAATGCAATTCCTATTTTTCAATTCTTAAACAATAATATACTTATTTATAAATTTCACCAGAAACAGTGTTGAATTTCCCCAAATTCCTTTTTAGCATCTATTAAGATTACCATATTTAAATTTTGTGTAAGAAATATGAAATAGAACTATTTTCATCAAATAATTCAATGTGCTGTCATGGTGGAGTACTCTGAAAGCTAAGTCCCCTTAGAATTAGTTGGAGCAGAACTGCACCTTAAACAGACTTGGGGGAGATTAGCAGCTTCCTTCCATCAGTTTAACAACACTTTCTCCCATCTCGGCACCCAACTCGTGTTTTCCCTCCTAGATCCATTCCTACCAGGCATGACAGCTTCCATACTGACCTATTTTCCTGGTTACAGACTCATGGAAATAATTCTACCAGCTTGAATATTGGGATATGGTGGCCTCCACCCCTGATCAGTCTTAGCTCCCATGATTCTAGTTACCTATGGTCAACCATGATTTGACAATACTAAGTGGAAATCACAGAAATAATCATTTTATAAGTTTTACACTGAGTGCTGCTCTGAGAGAATAAAGACAGCTCACACCACCTCACTGTCCCAGCCAGGACAAGAATCGCCCTCAGTCCAGCATATCAACATTTTATAACTTACCATCTGTTAGTCACTTGATAGACATCTTGGTTGCTAGACTGACTGTCATGTTATCAAATGCAGTGTTCAAGTAACCCTTATTTTACTCAATAATGTCCCCAAAATATAAGCATAAAGACATTAGCAATTTGAAAGTACAATATTTTGAGAGAGAGATAATAATTCATAACCTTTAACACAGTATATCTTATAATTATTCTATTATTAGTTATTTCAAACTTCAATATCAGCATATATATGTGTGTGCATATATTTATAGATATAAGTATATGCATATATAAGAAGTATGCACAAAATAGTGTCCAGCCCTGCTGTCAGCTTCAAGCACCCAGTGGTGGTCTTGGATCACATCGCTCAGGTATGGGGTGCTACTGCATTCCCCCTTCCCTCGAGTCCCACTGTCTTTTCCTTCCATCAAGGCTGACCCTTTTTCCCCAAAGAAGGTAGCACCTTCCCTTTCAATCTTCCCCATCCCCTTGCCCCTAGCCCCATAACTTTTTATCTCTTTGTGTGTGTGTGTGTGTGCAGGAAGTATTACAGTTTTGATTAATAATCTTTTTTCATAAAGGCTAGGGGAATAAGTTGTTTAAAATTAGAGGTGTAGGATTCTGGGGCAATGCAATTATGTAGAAGGAAAAAGAAAGAAAGATCGTAACATTCCTGCTGTCATGGTGCCTATTGCTTCCAAAGAGGAAATGAGAAGAGAAAGCGTGTGGAGCTGGTGACAGGTGGCAAGGAGAGGGACACAGCAGAGGAAGGGTTGGAGCATGGCGGGGGGTGCCTGTGTTAGCAAAGACCTGTGAAGTGAGGGTGTCCATGGAGGGACGAAGGTGGGAGCAGCTTGCGAACCCCCCGAGAGGGGGCATTAGTGAGTGTGGTGACTGTGGCTCGGGGGGAACAGTGGGAGAGGCTTAGGGAAGAGGCTGTGTGACCTAGAGGCAGCAGGGATCCAACTGGCAAGGGCCCACTGAGCAGTAGCCAGGGCTTTGGTCATTAGGTGGTGTGTGGGGGGCCGCTGAGTCATTTTGAGCAGAGGAGTGACTTAGGCCATTAGGTAAAGAGGAAGCTGGAGTGGGGTAAAGGGGAACGCAGAAAGATCAGTAAGGAGACAGCTGCCACCATCCATGGGAAGCAGGAGGCTGGCTTCCCCAGGGCAGCAAAGGAGGAAAAGGAGAGAGAAAAGGAGGGGCTGGGTGCTGAGTAGGCTCCAAACTCATTTGCTGATGATTGAATGTGGGGAAAGAGGAAGTGGAAGAACCATCCCTTCTGCAGGCTGTTTTATTGAGCAAAAGGAAGAAGAGAGTTTCCTTCTCCTGAGATGGGCAGTCGTAGCAGAAACAGAATCTTTTCAGCTCAAGAGTGGGTAGAGCTTGTTCTAAGGATGCTAAGGTCGTGATCCTACTTGGATGTCAAATTGTCAGATAGAAGGGCAGAATTAAAGGGAGAGGTCAGAGAGAAGTGTGCAAATTTGGGAAGCATCAGAATATTGGTGTGACTTGGGGCTGTGGCATCAGATGTGCTATTCTAGGGCGTGTGTGGAGATAGCAAGGAGTCGTCAAAGGGCTGAGTCCTGAGCATCCAGATTCTAAATGTCAGGAACGTGGAGAGGACACAGCTAAGGTAGGAGAGGAGGAGCAGCCACCAGGGAAGAGGGAGATGCTGAGACAGGCCGGAAGGCAGGCAGAGCAAACATCCCCAAAAGGCGGTGGGTAGGTGGCGTTCTCAGAAGGAGCGCCTTGGAGAGCCTTCTTCAACGATGCTAACATGGAAGTGTGTTTCTCTCTATTATTATTATTATTATTATTATTATTATTATTATTATTATTTTCTTGGGCTTAATATAGTCATAAAAGTGAAATTATTTCTCACTACTTCCACAAGCCACATTTTTAAGAGAGGGGAACATAACTGAAACATATTCTCGGGGGAGTGCAGACACTGGGTGAGAGCCCCGGGTTCGGACAAGCCAGCTGTGCTCTGGTGCACACCGCTTCCCTTCTGGATTCACAGTGTGGACGGTTCTTCAGGCAAAGAATGAAGAAGGGGGCGTGGCTGGTATCAAGCCTCCGCTGGGAGCCAGTGAAGAAATAAGTCAGTGAACAGACACGTGCTCCTCCCAGCTCTGCGGCGTGGCCGCTGGCACCCCTCTCCTTTCCCTTTAAGGAGTAAGTGTGGAAGGGCGTTGAAAGGGCAGCGCACCCTGCAGCCCTGCCTGCTTCCCAGCGGCTCCCTGTAGAGACGCTTCTTTATCATACCGCCTTTAGGAAGCGCACCCGCTGCTCTGCCTTGGGTGGCGCTCATTAGGAGCCTCAGGGCTATTTCTTCCCTCCTCCAGGTTCTTCCCTCCTCCAGGGCAGGGAAGGAGGTGGAAGGAGCAGCCGCGCTCCCTCTCCCAACCCGATCCACGCTCCACGTGGCTCTGCTCAGCCCTGGGCGGGTGGAGCGTTTAATGAGAATGTGGAGGACCTCATTTCCTTCCCTGTCCTCAGCTCCCTGGACCTCAGATAATGAGATAAGGGGCAGCACAAGAGGACCAGTGGGTTATCTCAGTGATTTTTCTCTGTCACTTTTCTGTTCATTTGCAATCTGCGCATAACCCTGTTTCTTGTTGGCTTTTTCTCAGAATGGTCTAGGCTGTAGCATTCTCTTTGTTTTCTGAAAAAAAAATTTAAAAACCTGCAAATGCTAGATGTTTGCTTGTTTCTCTCTCTTTCCTTCTTTTCCTTTCCTACAACATTTGATTTTCTGTTTTCTTGTTTCCTATTGATGAAATACTTATTTAAACTGTGAAATATCCTAAGCCCCTCCCCCCGCCCCCGTTTATTACTGGATGAGTGTCACGTGGCTCAGGGCTGCGCACAGTGTT
This sequence comes from Glaucomys volans, assembly GCA_020662805.1. NCBI lineage: Eukaryota > Metazoa > Chordata > Mammalia > Rodentia > Sciuridae > Glaucomys > Glaucomys volans. The sequence goes on from JAJEJO010000913.1 coordinate 293,243, forward strand.
TACAAAGGTTAAGGGCATGAGTACTCTCCAGTTTAACAGGAAACGTTATCTTATCTTGTATTTAGTTGCAATGATCATGATCCAATAATAAATTTAATTTGCCAGGTGTTTGTATAGAGCCTGCGATGCGCAGACAGCCGCACTGTCACCAACAGTAAATGATTGGCACTCTCTGGGCTGAGTTAGGGGAGAGGCTTGTGCATAAGTATAATTCTACTTGCAAAGCTGACCGACCGACCACCGTGTAAAACATACAGAAGTATTGAGGGTGAAAGACATTTTATTATAGTTAGATCTTGACTTTGGATGGGAGGTAAGGGCGGGGCGTATTTTCGACAGGCAGGTATGAGTTTGTGAGGCTGAAGGAATCAACAAGCTTGAAAAAAAAATCCTAGCATGGTGGGCACATGAGCAAGTCTTTTGAAAAGACAAAGAATCCTTGAATATATGTTTTTATAGCAAGTTATGCATGGGCAAAAGTGAGAAAGGCCCAGAAAATGCCACATTCAGGCTGAACAGTATGTGCAAGAGTACTGGGGTTGACATTTGCTGAGCACTTAATTTGTGTTATCTTCATTTCAGACTAAGGAATGTGGTCTGGGAGATTTGTGTGATGTAGCTACGGTCTTAAGGTTAATAAGACACAGAGGCAGAATTCAAACACAGCTCATTCTTCTTTTCAGGTCTATGCTCTTTCTATTAGCATATATGGGCTACTAATAAATATATGTAGCTAGGTGTGGTGGCACACACCTGTAATCTCAGCAACTCAGGAGGCCAAGGCAGGAGGATCACAAGTTTGAGGCCAGCCTCAGTATTTTAGCAACATCCTAGGCAACTTTGCAAGATCCTGTCTCAAAACAAAACAAAATAATAATATTTAAAACAGGGTTAGGAGGTAGCTCAGTGGTGAAGCACTCCTGGGTTCATTCTCCAGTTTCAAACAAATGAACAAACATGTAACTTGTTGCTTTGCATGATTAAACTTTGGAATTAAGATAAGGATTTCATGCAAACATACTCTGCATATGCACAGCAAATACAGAACTAGATTAACTATCTGGTCAACTAAAGAACAAAACCATCTCCATCTCCCTCAGTATGCCAGACCCAATTATTTGAAATCTTCAGTGAATGGGATTTTTGAAGACCTTATACTATTCCAATAACTGAAAGCTTGCTTTCAGTGCGAGAACACTGATCTTCGTAAACCTAGTATTTGCCATAAAAGCAGAGATAGACCCTGGTGGAATCCTAAATTCTAAGAGGCCTCAAGAGGATCAGGGAGAAAGAAAGGTCAAAAGGGTTTTGGAGAAAGAAGAAAGTCCTGGGTCAGGAGGCAGGTGACCTGGAAATGAGTGGGAGGGCTGGGAGCTAAGGAAATAAAAGACCTTCTTCAGCAACTGTTCTAAATGCAGCTAGAGTGTCACATGCGACATGATCTCTCCTCTCCTCAGGGGAAATATGTGGAACTCATGGCTCTCATGGCACAGAGAGGCCGAGCAGATGAGATGCTTGGCCGGGTTGAGAGGCAGGAATCACATCAGGACAGCAGGTGAGAAGAGGGTCAGAGATGAGAAGCATTTGGAGAGGAGTTTCTCTGCTGCAGGAAACAATTCAAAGAAGAAGAAATGTGAAAATTAGGTTAAAAAACCACACTGATGGCCAAAGGGAGATGGAAGCAACAGCACTGAGCCTGCTGAAATCACTCTTGTTCAGTAGCATTGATGTAGGAACAGAGGGCCACATGCCTCTGTCCCAGAGATGAGAGAGGAACAGGAGCTGTGCAGGGTCTAACATTAGCAAAAGGATTTTTCTTAAGCATCCTGCTAACTACACCGATATCAAAGCCTTCTCCAAAAATGGATGATCATTACTTTTCTGGGACCTGTGCACAGGACATCCGAATTCACCTTCAATCTGTGAAGGACGTGGAAGTCCTCACGCCCAGTCTCTAAACAATAAAAAGTTGAAAATTGTAAAGACAACTTTTCTTGTGTTTATCAGAGAACTGAGGTCACAGGGCAAACTGCAGCTCAAAATCTGGAGACAATGCATTCCTCCGGGAAGCAGCCCTGCAGGAACGGAACCCAGTGGAGGCTCACCTGCTAGGGACACTTAAACAGCACTTCCAACACCGCAGCAGGCTGTGTGGAGGGGGACCTCATGGCAGCCACAGTTAAGGATCCCATGCACGTTCATGGGCTTTTCCTCAAGGAACACTATCAGATTCTCAAAGTCCAGGCCCAAGGAAGATCTTTCCCTGGCTCTGGCAGAGGGTGGGGAGACTCTACATGGCAACACACCCAGAGTGCTCTCCGTGACAAAGGCCCATCCTCCAGGTTAAGGGACACTGCAGACCCCTGCTGTGTTTCCAGGAGATGCAGTCCTCCCAACCCTCTCCACTTCCTGTCTCACCTGCGGAGGGAAAGTGCAGGCAGAGAGGGAGGAGGGGGCAGGGGAAATACATACTCCTTGGAGCCTTTCAACCTTGTGACCCACACCCAATAAAAAAGTGATCACTAACAAAAATATAGAACTGTAGGACACTTTGAAATGGCACGATAAGTGCATGATGGAAATTACAGGGAAAAAATCATAAAAACAAGCAGAAAAGAATATTTGAAGCAATAATGAAGAATCTTCCTTAATTAACAACAGATACCAAACCTCAGATCCAGGAAGTTCAGAGACCATCAGGTATGATGAGCACCTAAGAATCAGATAAATGGAAAAACACCACCACTACCAATAACCAACAATATGCAAAGCCTCCGGGCACAGGGGCTGGGAGCATTGCATTGGTGACAATGAATCTTAGAAACCAGCAGAGAGACAGAACATCCTTTTTGATAGGAGGAGCTCCAAGTTCCATTGCAAAATGGTGGGAACAGAAAATGGGTTGGATTTGTGACCACTTTTACAAACTAAGGTTATAAATGTCCTGCAATAAGATATTCAGTGAATGAATGATCCAAATCTTGCAAAAATAAGCAGCTATTATAGATTTAAAAAATATTTAATGAAGTGAGGGTACTTACATATAAAGTTAAATAATATCTTAACTACTAAACTATATATATGGGGATAAGTACATGCATATGAATATATAGATTTATTTTCTATATTTTCTAAATTCTACATTTATATATTCCTGTGACAATTAGGAAAAAAATAAACTTTTTTAAAGTCCATATACTCTTGAACTTGAAATTCTGGAGCTACTTTATAAAGATCAAAATTTTTAATGTGGCCTTTGAGTTATCTCTCATATGATTGACCACAAAATATTCATAATCCAGGATTAATTTAGATCCTACTATACTGGCAGTGTTAGAAAATAATGATAGCTATTTTTAGCATCCTACAATCCATCTTTATCTCAACCTTTATCTTTTAATCTAGATACTCTCTGCAGGAAGCAAGAAGCTTAAGTATCTAGGACAACACATCAGAACCAATGCACTTTCTTGAATCTGATGACTAGTAAGAAAGAGAAGCTTGCATTTTACCTTCAGTTCATTTGTTATCATTCACTCTTAAAGTTGACTTCTGAAATAACTCGTCACCTCAATTAGTCTATAGACTGCAGGGCTTCTGCATCCCTGCTATTGAAGAGATGAGACCCACTGAGAAGACAAAGGAGCAAACATGGTGATTATTGGAGTATCTGCTTATCTGCTGTCATAGAAGGCCATGGACACTGTTGTATGAAACCCTGTGACTCAGACATGCGGTTTTACATTATGAGGAGGGAGATGAAGGAGGAAGATTCAGATAGTTGGTTTTTAAGAGTACAGATTGAGCCGGGCGGGGTGGTGCACGCCTGTAATCAAAGCGACTTGGGAGGCTGAGTCAGGAGGATCACGAGTTCAAAGCCAGCCTCAGCAACTTAGCGAGGCCCTAAGCAACTCAGTGAGACCCTGTCTCTAAATAAAATACAAAATAGGGCTGGGGATGTGGCTCAGTGGCCGAGTGTCCCTGAGTTCAATCCCTGGTTCAAAAAAAAAAAAAGAGTACAGATTGAGATTTAATCTTTCACCAAGTGTTCATGGTCCACTTACTTTGTTCTAGCAAAGTGTGCCCAAACTGTCAGGTGCTTTGAGTTCATCAGCACAAACAAAACAAAACCTAGGCACATTCTAGCTGGAAAAAGACAGGAAACACAAGCATGTATACCACTGCCCCTAACTGAATAAGAATGTTATTTGAAGAGAAATAGATGTGAGAAAGAGCAGAGAGAAGACCTGTGGGTGCTGTAGGGGGAAGGCAGTATCTAAGATGCTGTCCTTCTGTCTGTCCCTCCTTCCTTCAAGGCTTAGAAGACATCAGGCCTCCCTCCAGGCGGCTCCAACACCAGCAGGCGTCCAGAACTGGAGAAGTCACATGACCCTCCTGACCTTGCTATTATACAAGCCCACCACGTGGTCTTCCAGGCACATTCTGGCCAACTCACCTTCAGCCCCAGGTTGCAACTAATCTCCTCATGGGCCAAGTAGAGAACACAAATGAGTGAGGTGGGAGAAGGACGAGGTTTTCGAGGGGTGGGCTGAACAAATTCAAGCGTCATTTTTCAGAAATCACTCTTGGGGCGACAGTGGGTTTTGATCTCCTCTCTAAGAAAGAAGTCTTCCACCCTCAGTGGCTTAACCCAGGTAGGCCTTCAATTGCCAAGGAGGAATGCTATTTCAGAGAAGCAGATTAAAAATCACATTTGATGCAGTTCGCTGAATCATCTTTTGTGTCAATGCAGGGAAGAGTTTAAGAGATTAATAATGAGTAGATGCAGAGAATAAACCTTTCATTTGTAATTCAAATGTCTCTGTGTGAACACCAATTGCTTTGATTCCTCAGCTCCCTCCAGGTTTTTCTGTGAGGAAATAATACTTTCCCATTTCCACTGTGGGTCAGGGGATGACAATCAAGTTGATTTTCCTCCCCTAAACCCAACCTCCGTCTGCAGCCCGTGGCCCAGACAAGGAGTGAGCATAAGAGTCAGGGCCAGGATTGCAATCCCATCCTTCTCTTAATGTCTTTGCTTCCTTTATATTGCAGTAGAATATAAATAACATAATATCATCTCAGGCATTTGCAAGTGAACATTGCAATGGTGCCAAGTGCCATCACAGTGCTGTAGAACCATCACCTCGATCTGTACCCAAAACTTTTTCATCATTCCAACCATAAACTCTGACTGGTTAAATAATAACTCTGCACTCCTGGCTCTCCCAGCTCCTGGTAACCTCTCTACCACTTTCTGTCTGTGAATTTGACCTCTCCAAGTATTTCATGTAAATGGGATCAGTGGAATTATATGATATTTATCCTTTAAGTCTGGTTTATTTCACTTAGCATGTTTTTAAAGTTCAACCATATCAACCTGTGTCAAAATTGCATCCCTTTTCGATGACTGAGTAATACTCCACAGTGTGTATAAACCACCTTCCATTCAGCCCTTCATTTGTTGATGGATAATTGGAGTGTCTCTACCTTTGGAATATTATGAATAATGTCTCCATAAACTCTACTTTACAGGTACTCTAGTGTCTGCTTGAGTTCCTGTGTTTAATTCTTTTGGGTATATATCTAGAACTGGAATTGCTAGACCAAATGGTAATTCTTTATTTAACATTTCGGAAGAGCAACATATTCTCCACAGTGTCTGCACCATTTGCTATTCCCACCATCAGTTCAAGGGTGCCATTTTCTCCCCACTTTATTATTTTTTGGTTTTTGTTCTTTGATAACAGCCATGTGGAGAGGTATCTCTCTGTGGTTTTGATTTGCATTCTCCTCATGATATCTGATGTGGACCACCTTCTCATGGTTTTATTGGCCATTTGTACATCTTCTTTGGAAAATAATGTCTGTTGGAATCCTTTGTACACTTTGTGACTTGTTGTTTGCTTTGGTTATGGAGTTTTAGGTGCTGTTTTATACATTCTGGTTATTAATCTTTTATCGGACATATGCTTTCCAAGCATTTTCTCCCACTAGTTGTCTGTTCATTATCTTGATAGTGTCCCTTATCATAAAATAAGCTCTTAATTTGTCTATTTTTTTTTTTGTGGTGCTTGGTATTGAACCCAGGGCCTTGTGCTTACAAGACAAGCACTCTACTAACTGAGCTATATCCCCAGCCCTAAGCTCTTAATTTGGATGAAATTTATCATTTTTTTCTCTTGTTCTATACTTTTGGTCTCATATTCATCAAACTATTGCTCAATCCAATGTCATGAAGATGTTCTCCACAACTTCTTCTAAGAGTTTTATATTTCAAATCTTCAGTTTTTGATCCATTTAAAGATTATTTTATATGGTATAAAATAACAATCCAAATCCATTCTCTGCACACTAGGACCCAGTCATTCCAACCCCATTATTGTCTTGGTACCCTTGCTAAAAATCAATTGACCATAGATGTGAAGGTTGACCTCCACACTCTTATTCTACCATGTTGATCTAGATGCCTGTCCTCATGCCAGTACTATTCTGTGGCTTTGAAATTATTTTCTATAGCTTGTACTGTTTCCAAGTTGGGAAGTGTGAGTCCTCCAACTTCATTCTTCTCTTTTAAGACTATTTGTTCTTTTGGCTATTCTTAGACCTCTTTGTTATTCCATATGAATCTGAAGACTGGCTTTTCCATTTCTTAAAAGAAATTGTTCAGAATGGTCTTCAATTCATAGGTTGCTTAGAGTAACAGAGTTAAATCCTTCTCTCAAGGAACATGAGTCATTTGTCCATTGATTAAGGTCTTCTCTAATTTCTTTCAACAGTATGTCATGGTTTTCAATGTATGTTTCTCCTCTACGTTTAGATTTATTCACATTTAATTATTCTAGATGCCTCTGTAAGAGGAATTATTTCCTTAATTTTCTTTTTGATTATTCATTGGTGGGATGGAGACATGACAGATTTTCTTGTGTGTTGATCTTGTACCTTCACTGACTTAATTTATTAGCACTGGTAGCTTACTTATGGATTCTTAGGGATTATAAATATTTAATGTCACCGCATCTGTGAATAAAGTTCTACCTCTTTCTCTCCAATGTCTTTTCTCCTAAAATTTTGAGTCTTTATCTCAGAATCTAAACCAAAAGTGAATTATCCCAGCAGCAATCACCTCAGGAGATGGCCCTCTTGTCCAGGTTCACAGTAGTGACTAAGTCTTGTGCTTCCAAAATTTGGATTTTGCAATCTTGTCTCTAATCTGTGATAATTTTTTAGCGGAACTTCTTTCTGTGGCTCATGATTCAGGAATCTCAGGTGATGTACTACCACATCCTACCATTTTTGAAGAAGCAGTACTTGTTTAAGTACTAACAGGAAGGAAGAGAGGAAATACAGTCTAAAATGGGACTTCATTATCCAATTCTCTCCACCAGCAGTTCCAAATTTTAGACCAAATCAGAATTTTCCTGGTAAATTGAACATTGAAATACACATTTCTTAGTAGCACTATTAGAGATTTTAATCATTAAATTTTAATAACTAGCCAGGTCATTCTCATATATATGAATTGTGGACTACACTTTGAGAACCACTAAGTTCCTTATAGGTTTGTCTCTATATTTGCCAAATAATAACCTTGTTTATGATTCCACACCTCTGCAGTAGCTAAGCTGTCTGTCACAGGTTGCATTTCATTTGGAAACGATGTTTCTTGAAAAAAAAAAAGTGCTTTTATATTTTAACTAATCTCCATATGAAATTAAATTATTGAATCAAGAAGTGGTAAATAATTAAAAAGGATTTTTCATTCCCCTTCACTTAAGCAATTTTGAAGAATCCATTGAGCCAAATAAGATACATAGCTTCAAGTTAATGTTTTCTTCTAAAATACACATTTTCCCTTTGTTCTAAATTCATTTCACACAAACACTTGTATGTATACTTCCAAAAATCTTATATTCATGGTTTAAAAAAAGTGACTTGGGATTTGCTGGGCAGACCTCCAAATCCCAAAATAGTAATCCCCTTGTTCCCAACAGAGGTCTTTTTTCTCTAGGTCTTGACAACTTTTCTCTTTTGAAGAATAGAATAAACCCCTTTGGCGAGGTGCTAAATTTTAGCAGGTAATGACCTGGATACCAGAGACACCAAGAGGAGAGTGCTGGGCAGGAAGGTGAGGCACCATCACCAGGAGAACTGTGTCAGACTGCTCTGTATTTCTTAATTCCCCTTTATTCCAGTTTTCACGGCCCTATCTGCTTCTCCACAGTGATTGGTATTTAAAGCCTTAAAAGAAAAGAAACATGTGCTACCAGAAAAAGATGCTTTATTTAAATAAGAGCATAGATGTCTGATAATTTACATTGCAATCCCCCAAGGTTATTAGCATTTTTAATTATGATCAGAACCTTCAACTTGCAGAATTAAATTATTATACCACATAGAATTTTCAGTGTCACCTAGTGTTTGAAATGGGCTTCTTGGTGGAGTTCTCTGTGTCCTGCCCAAAGTCCCAGGAGTTGGTGTGAATTTGGCTGGACTGAACAGTAGCACTCCAAGACAGAACAGGTAGGTGGAATGGATGTGGACTAGAATCCAGCACATCGAATGTCAAATTCTAACTGCATCTCTTCCTACTCCAGGTAAAACACCTGATTCCATTGATCCTAAGTTTCTCTGCTTGCTAATGGCAAACTCTGAGATCCGTTGAAAAAACTGATTTCATTCAATTTTATTGAATGAAAACAGGAACAGGAACTCAACAGGAATTGGTTGAGCACTGGAAACTGTGCAGGGCTCTGGAGATACTCACGTGAAGGTCAGTTATGATACACACATGCACTAGGGTTAGGATGTTGATAGATGTGCCACAGAGGAAACAAGAAATTGTTAGTTTTCCTTTTAATCTGTGGAGTATGCTATGATGTGGCAATTTAGAAAGATTTTTCAAGTATTGACATATTCATTCTCTATTTTCATCAGTTTGCAAGCAGGTGTGTGGGTGTGTGGGTGTGGGTGTGTGTGCATGTGTGTGTTAACTTAGTCCCTGTAGTTTGATCTTGAAAATCACATAAGAAGTCCATTTGTTGAGAAATTCGTCACCAGTCTGTGGCGCTATTGGAAGGTGGTGGAAATTTTAGTAGGTGGGGCCTATTGGGAGGAAGTTAGGTCTTTGGGGATCTGCCCTTGAAGAGGAGATTGGGATTCTGGTCTCTTCCCATCTTTCTTTGCTTTCTGGCTTCTTTGAGATGAGCAGGCCTCCCTCATGTGCTCCCTATCAGAATGTACTGAACCACCACGGGACCAAAGAAGCAATGCCAAGTGACCATAAATTGGAACCTCAGAAACTGTGAATCTAAGTAACCTTCCCTCTTTTGTATATTGGTTCTTTCAGATACTTTGTCACAGTAACAGAAAACTGACTAACATGATCACTGTTTTCTCTATATGTTAAGTTGAATGAATAAATTTTTTCCTCTGGAAATTGATTTTTATTTTGAGGTATGTAAAATTAAATTCATGACTAGAAAGTTAAATAAAACCACAAAATAGACATACGAATGAACTTGTAGTAAAATAGAAGGTGTGAACTGAAAGTCATTAGGTCAACCCACCTGATTGTGACTTTTCAATGTCAAGGGAGAATACAGTGCTTAACCAAGGGTAGAACCATGATCTCTTAATTCCCAGTTCAGTGTCAATCAGGTCAGTCAAAGCTATCGTGTCAGAAATTCCATCTGTCCTGAGAATAAACCTCTTGAATGAGAACCTTGCTTTTATCTGCAAATACAAATGAGATGGACAGCTTATCTTCAGCCTAATTACCAGATAAGGCTAACTGATTTTTTCTGACAGGCTGTTTGTCTGATTAGACTTTCACTGAGCACAGGGGGAGAATTGTACAAGTAGAGGTTCATGGAGGCCTCTGGAAACAGGACCAGGGCTAAACAGAAGACCCTCCAGCATTTTCTGTAGTGCTAACTCAGATCCAGTGCTGGCAAAGGGCTGAGAGATGCTGAAGTGACAATGTTTTAGCACTCTCTGTCTTTACCTGAGACCTTTTAGTGCTATCTTTTCCAAAACTATGAACTCCCTTAGGAACTCTACATGTGCTTGAGCTTTACACCGGGTAGGAGGAAGTCCCACAGTCCCCACTGCCACAGCAGACAAGTCTTGCTAAAGAAGGGACCATTGAGATGTGGCCTCTGGGACTGAAATGCTCTCCTCTAATCAGTTCCCATATCGTTAAGGTCCTTCTGCATTACATGGTCACTAGCTGGGGAATCAGTAAAGGTAGCTGTGAGTAGTTCTAGAGGCTCTGGAATCATGGCCATTGTATACAAGAAGCATTTGGAAGCAACTGAGAAATGATAACTTTTAAAGAAACCAGGAAAACCCAGAAAGGACCAAATGCACCTGTTCTTGAGTTGCGACTTTTATAACAAATGCATAAACGTATCTTGACTGAGTTCTGTGAGCTGTTGTAGGAACTCACGGACCTCCAGGAGAGAGCTGTGGGAAGCCCTGACTCCCAGCTGGTCAGTTAAAGTAGGCGAGGGCCCATGACTTGCAATTGGCATCTGAAAGTGGGGCATACTTTGGGGCTGGCCCTTTCACTTGTGGGGCTGGTGCCAGCTCCAGTTGGTCAGAACTGAACCGAATCTTTGGACACCCAGTTGTTCTTGGGAGAACTGGAGAATTGATGGTTGGTGTGAAACACGCACACACACACACACACACACACACGCAATTAAGTGGAAGTTGGTGACTAGAAACAGATCATACTTCCATTGGTGGTCATTAACTAAATCAGGTTAAAATAACTTGGTTTTCTAATTCTGCAACTCCCTCAGTGTATTCAGGCTGACGCTCTTCTGTGTACAAGGGGTTTCTCTTTCTCCTTTTGTTTCATTCTGTTTCTCTCTCTCCCCTGCTCATCTCATCAGAGTTTTATAGATTTTGGAAAAATTAGATGAGTACACTAAGTTAGACCCATTATTTTTGGTGCTTAAACTTTGAAAGTTAGTCAGTGGGAACCTTCCCTCTGCTCCTATGCCCTTTGCACATGGTCAACACTAACCTTTCTTGCTTTCTAGCAGAAGATATCCCAGGCCTACTTTGCACTTTCCCTGACTCAGACCTGGAATCAGCCATTTCTCCTGGCTCTTTTTATTGGGTAATGATGTTTAGAAATCAAGATTGAGGTAGGATGTGTTCATTATTATGGGATGTTAGTTTCTCTAGGCTTTTTCAATGTACACCTAGATACTTACATGAAGTCAGAAGTATTATTAAGAAATCAGAGTGCTTGTAGTTCAATCAAAGGTATCTAACCCAAAAGGTTTAAGGCACAAAAAGCAAGGGACAGATTGTCCCTATAAGAGGAGGTGTGACTTTAGGAACAGATAGAGCCAAGGCCTCAGTTAGTGCCTTAGGTTTTACTTGATTTCTCAGCTCTAATTTTTCTCTGTATTCAATTCATTCTTAGGTACCTCTACCGCTATCCCCACAGGTAATGCCCCAGTCCTACAGCCGCAGTTCTACTCTATAAGCTGGAAAATAAGCAGAGAAGCCTGAAGATCTGAGACTGGGATGGGGGTGCAGAGAAGACCATGGGAATTCTTCCTGATCTCACTTGTTCTGGTAAAACCTGGTGGCCAGAGGTCTCCACCTGATTTTAGTGTTTTCTAACAAGGAAGCCTTCAAGGTACTGCTGAGGCCCTCCTTCAACACTCTGCGTGGCCTTGGTTGCTCTGTCCTAGTTCTCCTCTCCTGAGTCCTGTCCTGGTTTCCCCTACCTATAAACCTTTGAGCAGGTCTTTCAGAAGCTGTCAGGCACATCACTCGTTTTTGCTGACATCTCTTTTAGAATAACTTTAATCTGCTTCTGGTTTAATTACATGCCCCTGAGGATCTTCCAGCATGGTGCCATTTGTGGTTCACTCAACCATGCTTAGCTGACTTCTTAATTCTCCAAGATCTCACTTCATAAAGCGCATTCCCATTTGAAGTTACAGAGTGTGACTCTCTCCCAGCAAACTCCATTTCCCCCAGCTAAACTTAGAATATAATATTGGCTCTGAAAGGCGCTTTGGGGATCATTAAGCATATTTTCCAATGCGCACCAGCTTACCTTAAGGAAATGGAAATCCCAGGAGGGAGGGAGAAGGCCTAAGATCAAACTTCTACTGACTGGATGCTGTAACTCCTAACTGGAGACTCGAGTTTATGTCCAAGAAATGAGATCGAGCCAACCAGTACTTAAAGGTCTGTGGTGGGTGTCGTCCTGAGCAGTCAGGGGAAAGTAGAGGGAGAGTTCTAAGGATGTGAGGGGAGCTGAGGTCAGAGACTGGGGGTTCCGACTGGATGCAGCTGGTTTTAGGACCCTGCCTGTGCGACTTACTGTGTGTAGAAGGAAATTAATGAGAACTGGCTCGCTTTCTCTATGTCCACATGAGGACCCCAGAACTAGAGAGGTGACATGATTTTCCCTGTCACCACCCTTGTCAGCTCTATGATCCGTACTAGAGACAACGCCTGTTCTGCACACAGTCCTGGGTCCAAGCTCATCTCCACCCCTGAGCACTCCCCGCACCCCATTGTGCCTCAGTCCTAGGCACCCCTAACACAGCAATGGGGTGTGTTGCCAATCGGGTGCCACTGCTCTTCCTGTTGTGGCTGATGTAGACGTGGAGTGGACTGTGAGGTGCTGCGTCATCTGCATCCGGGTCCTCTCTGTTCCTCTTACTTCTAGAGCCTACCGTGAGGACTGGTGCACAGGGAGCTGGCTCAGCAGACACTGGCTCTCACTGTGGTTCCAGGGGTGCCCTGAGGGTCAGCTCACAGTGCACATGGACTTGCGCAGCGCAGACGGCGAGGAATAAACACTGCCAGTGGCACGTCACGTCCTCTTGCTCATGTCCCTCAGAGCAGTCAACTCTTTCGTGGCTACTCCAGCTCCCTGACAAAGGTCAAGGTGGAGGCATGCTGCTGCGTTGAGACTGCTCTCCAGAGTGACAGCTGCTCAGGAAGAAGAAGGACTGGCCTCCATGAGGAACTGAATCCTCCTGATATGGCTGGGCTGAAGAGAGAGCATTGTCACAGGAGTTGAAAGACAGGGTTAAATCCTCTGCCTGTCCTACTTAAGTCACCAAGGAAACCAGAGGGAGCTGCTGCCCCCAACTTGCCTTCCCAGGACTCCTGGTGGGACAGTGTCCCACTGGGGGTCTGTGACATGAGCAAGCAAATACAATGTGGAGGCCCCCAGTTCAGCAGCTAAAGACAATAATCCTGGTTTGTAGCATTTGCCAATTTCCATGGTATAAATACTCCCTTCATGACCAATTCTGGGTTACAAATATGAGTCGAGGGGCTCACAGCATTCCTCAAGATTTTAATAATCAGCGCTGGAGAGCTGATGAGAGCCAGCTGCAGCCTACCAGGACAGAGGTGGAAATTGCTCTAATGTAGATATCATGCAAGGATCCAGACCCCAACCTGCACCCTACCCTCAATGCCCTAGGGCTCCATGTTCTTAATAAAAGGGTATCCTCCTTTATTTTCCATAATTCCTTTTGTATTCTGAGCCTCCAGCTCAGTCAGTAAATGTGTGTTGAGAATTTGCTGCATGCTAGACCCTGAGAGAAGCGAATTGGAATGCTGTCCTCCCTCAAGGAGAGGCAAATGCAAACACATTCTTTATTAGGGTGGGAGGTACGTGCAATGTTGATTACAGGAGGGATTATCTAATTCTACTGGGGGTACTAGAGAAGATAAACGGCTAAGAGAGTAATTATGAGGATTCGTAACCTTTACTGAGTCCTCTCACTCAACTTGGTGTGTGACTTGGTAAGTGACCACCTGAGTTTGACTTCTTTGGCTTAAATAAGAAGAGAGAGAGAAAGAGAGGAAGGGAGGAAGGGAGGAAGGGAGGAAGGAAGGAAGGAAGGAAGGAAGGAAGGAAGGAAGGAAAGAAAGAAAGAAAGAAAGAAAGAAAGAAAGAAAGAAAGAAAGAAAGAAAGAAAGAAAGAAAGAAAGAAAAGAAAAAAGAAAGGAAAGAAAGAAAGAAAGAAAGAAAGAAAGAAAGAAAGAAAGAGAAAGAAAGAGAGAAAGAGAAAGAAAGAGAGAGAGAGAAAGAAAGATTGCCTGGCCTCCTTTATATAGAGAGCATCTGGATTAAAGGAGATCAGAGAAAAGTTTCTTATAAATTATAAGAGGCAACACACATGAATCTGGCTGTTAAAGCAGAAACCAAGGGTCAGAGCAGTCACCCCTGGACGCAGGTGGACATGAACCCTGGGGTAACAGAGCCGGTTGGGGAACTCACTCAGCTTCTGCCTACTTCATTTTGAGCAGCTTTGTTTGCTTCCTAATCCTTAGGCTTTTCCAAAGCACTGAAATCCAAATCACAAGCTACTAAACATGTACAAGAGATTTTTTTCATCTAACATGAAAATACTTTATTGTTTTATCTGTCTCTAAGGATAACAGAGTGAAACAGACATTATTGCCTCATGTACCTGTATGACTGCATGACCAATGTGATCCTATAACATGTACAATCAGAAAAATGGGAAATTGCACTCCATTTATGTATGATTTATCAAAATGTATAAATGCATTCTATTGTCATGTACAACTAATTAGAAGAAATTAAAAATTAATAAAGAAAAAAGCAAAATGTAGGAGTTGTTCCAAATAATAGACAACTCAGAAGAAAAAAATTCAAAGTAAGATACCTGTGATCTTAACTTTCAAAGAAAAGTGTTATTAAAAGTTTTGTATGTAACCTTCAGGAATTTAGACACACACTGTCTTACAAAGGTGTGGCCGTGCTTTGTGTTATCTGTTTACATGTCTATTGTTTCAACTTAATATGTAAATAGTGTTATTCCACATCATGGAGGGCTCATATCCTTACTGATTATTTAAGTTACTTTGTGCATCAGATGGATAGGAAATGGGCAAGTGGGTGTAATTGATTAACAAGTAAGACATTAAAAGACCAATTGTTGATTTGGACAAATTAAAGAGAATATCGAGGCAAAGTATCATCATGGAAAATATGTTGCTTTTAGAATGTGGGACCCCAGGATCTGAACCCAAACCCAACCCTTATGCTGTATCTGAGAGGCCTTAACCCTGGGAGGCTTTTCCGTCGCTCACAGAATAGGCACAGTGGGAAAGAAAATATCCACTGCACAATCTACACATTATTTTCATCCTCTCTACCAGTGCCAGTGTCCATGGAGGGCTCCAGAGGTACAAAATGAATAAAACTATTCACTATTCTTTAAGAAGCACTCAGTCAATGAAAAAATTGCAATAACCAGATGAAGAAGAGGATGAAGATGGTTTCATGTAACATAGAATTTAAAAGTGTAGTTGAATTCATCAAGAGGTGGATCCAAAAGTATCAAAGGTAGCAAATCAGTTCAGACACACGCTTCGCCAGAGTCCTGAGGACTGTTGCTTAGTGCCCAGAGCTTCCACAGGAAGCTCTGCAGAGATGAGCTAATAATATGTGCTATGCCCTGTGATGTAAGGAGCCTGCCCTGGTGGCTCCTCTCCGTCCATTGCCAGGTGATGGGATCACTTTGAATGAAAGACTTGCTCTTATTTCCTCAGTTGGAATAAGCAGATAATGAACTAATCCTCCCTCTTGCTTATGGTTCACCCTGAGAGCAAGTTAACTCCATACATCGCCCTCTAACCTTCCCCTTCTTCATTTTGAAATGATGCAGCGTTTCCAACCCCTTTAAGTTTGTTATAAAATACTGAAGCACAATCATCATAAATAGAGTGCTTATGGATGTGGTCTCTCAAATATATAACATATCAAGAAATAATATTGTTGAGGCACTTACAATCCACTGGGTAATGTAGACATGTTCCAGGTAATGTGATGTGATATGTCATGAATACTCATATTTAAAGAGGAGTAAAAAGTACTGAGGACCCTGGCCCTGGCTTTGGATTCAGAACATTGATATTTTATTCGTAGATGGGTCCCTGTCCCTGCACTCCGCACCTGTATCACTCATCTTACACTCACCTTGATGATTATTTCTTTTTGCCTTTCTTTCCTCCACTGGATGGAAATTTCATTAAGCCAGCGTCATTGTCATTCTTCTCTGGTTACCACCTAGCTGAGCGTCTGACACATGATAGATGCTCAGTGCGTGGCGATTACATAAACTGATGTTAGGGCAGATTGCATTTTCAAAAAAATGACAATATTTCCCATCCTGTGTGTTCCTTGTACATATTGATTTTGATACTCCTGTTGAGACACTGAGTTTGGATGGACTTGTGAGTACCTAAGAAATGGTACTCTGCGAGTACCTAAGAAATGGGACTTCCAAGGCTAGGACGTGACCCAGCCACCAAGTGTGAGGGAGCACACACAGGGTCTGCAGAGACCCAAGTTGAGAGGAAGGCAGGCTGCACCTCCACTGCCCTGACGGAGCCTCGAGCCCACAGTGAGCCAACTGGCCAGCGTGTGAGTGGGCCCATGCGAAAGAGGATCCTGCAGCTCTCAGTCAAGGAAGCCAGGACAATTCCATGTGGAGTAGGCTGAGTATTCCTTGTGTCAGGTGACAGTTCTTCGCGGTCTCTTACATTTCTTCTCATCTTGAGAGTGAAGCACTGTGATTTTGCACTGGACTAAATTTCACAGGATGCTTGTACAGTGAACAGCTTAGAATAATAGAGACATCTCCCTCCAGAATAAAAACAGCTTTGTTTGCACTCCTTTTAAAAGATCCAAGTTCCTTAAGTTCAGAGTTACTCCATTGTTTTGCAAACTTTCTTTGTGTATAACACTGTCCTGGGCCAGTCAGCTTGATTTACTCAAATTTGTGTTGCTGCGACCAAAAGACCTGACAGGAATCACTTGGAGGAGGAAAATTTTATTTTGGCTCACAGTTTCAGAGGTCGGTCCATGGTCAGCCGACTCCATAGCTCTGGGCCCAAAGAGAAACAGAACATGGTGATGGAAAGTCATGGCACAGCAAAGCAGCTCAGAACCTGGCCACTGGGTTGCAGAGAGAACTCTGCTCACCAAGGACAAAATGTAAACCCAAAGTCACACCCCAGTGACCCACCTCCTCCAAATACAGCCTACGTGCCTACACTTACAACCCGATTAATCCATATCAGTGGACTAATCCACCTATTAAGTCCAACTCTCATAATCCAATCATTTCTGTTCTGGACATTGGTGTGTTGTCTTATACATGAACTTTTGGGGGACACCTCATTTCTAAACCACAACACAGCATAAATACCCTTGAGACCAGGAAGAGAAGGCCATGGATGCAAGCCCAGGGCTTATGCTGCTCTCCGTAGCAGTGAAATAAAGCCCTTTGTTTTCACCAGAGAAGGCCTGTGTCTCCTGTCAGTATCCGTGAAGTTCCGGAAGGATAATTTGTTATCCTGCAAGTAGGAAAAAAATCTCAGACCCTTCACAGTTCTCAACAATATTCTACAGAATTTAAACTGAAATGGATTCATGAGCAAAGTAAATGACTACTTTTGAACCAAGCCACTAAATTTTGTGATAGTTTGTCAACAACTGATATAAATATTAAACACTAATTATCTGAAATATGACGAGTAATTTAATTTTCCTAAACCTCAGTTAGACTCATCTATGAATGGGAATAAAATTTACCAAGAAATTTGCTATATGCATTGAATGAAATAATAAATGCAAAATAAACTTATTAACTATGAAGACTCCAACATCAGCTAGTGCGGATTCAAATCATGGTTCTGTCAATCACTAACAGTGTGACTGAAGATGTTGCTTGACCCTTGCTGGGGTTTGACTGTGTTCCCTTCAAAATTTAGGTGTTCAGACTTAATGGCCGATGTGATGATGTTGATGAGTAAGGACATCAGGAGGTGACTGGGCTGGGGGGCTCCTCCACTCATGAATGGGATGAAGGTCTTTAAAGGAGAGGCTTCATGTAGCCCTCCAGCCTCCTCCATGCCAGGACACAGAGTTCCCACTCTCCAGAGGACACAGCAGAAGACACCATCTGGGAAACAGGGAGCAGCCCTTTCCAGATAATTGAAATTGTTGGCATCTTGATCTTGGACTTTCCTCCAGAACTGAGAGACACATTTCTGTTCTTAAATTACCCAGTCTCAGATATTTTTCTCTGGGAGCACAAAACAAACCAGAACAATCCCTTTGTGTCTCATAGTCCTCTCATGCAAAAGAGAGAACACAATTGTGAGTTTGCTATGAAAACAATTAAGTCTGTATATGTAAATCCTTTAGAACTATTTCTGGAAAATAGTAATCACTCCATGCCATCACAACTTTGGGGTCATTGCAACATCATCATCATCATCATCATCATCATCATCATCAGATCAGACTTTCTTGAAGACTTGGAATATGAGTGAACCATGATGGACTGGTTCTTCACACAGCAGTCAGTGAAGTGAGGGTCCATGTCCTCTGTTTATTCACAGGATCTAGTGCTCATTGGATCATTCAACCATTTATTGATTTTATTGGTCAACATAGTCTGGATTATTATACCACAACAGACACTCCAAGTCTAAGGAAATTAAAATCCAAAGGTTTATTCTCCATGGTACAAGTCCACTGTGAGTCAGAAGGGATTCTTTCAGTTGTGTTTATCAGGGCACCTAAGGTGGTAAAGCCAATCACTGTACCAAAGATAAGAGGGCATTCTGGAGGATTTTAGGGCAACAGAAAAGTGCATATTGCAGACTTACACAAACTTATGTTCACAATTACTTTGCTACACTTAGTCACATGGTTCTACCCAACATGATAGGGCCAAGAACAACCACCTCGCTACATATCCAGTATGGAAAGAAACTGGAAACACTGAGTATGATAGTCAGCTGCAAGTGAAAAAATGTTTTTAATCATCACAACACTATGTGGGATATAATGATTTGTTTTCTTGCTCCTGTGCCTGGAAGTCACTTGGGTTTGGCTGATCTAAGTTAGGCTTAGCTAAGTTTGACTCCAAGTTCATATACGGTCTCAGTATGGCACATACATGCCTCATTCCCCATGGATTAAGAAACCAGGTAAATACATAAACACATGATTATGGATAATTTCCTTATGTTATAGCCATTACACATTTTAAATATTTACTTATGTTATGCCCAAAAATATCCCATTGGTAAAAGTAAATCAATACTATGAGGGTAAGGATAAATACTCCTTCCAAAAAAGTTAGGGGGCAGGGGAAATATTGGCTAAACGCTAATATAATCTACCACTGGAGTCCTCTTCATTCTGTGGGAAAATGTCAGATACCTAGATGTGCACGAGAGTAGTTTGTTGGGAGTATTCTCACAAACAAAACCTGTGAGAGAGGTAAAAAGCAGGACTGGGAATAAAAATATGAACTGTGGCAAAGTGTCAAAAGGATTCTCTGCTCATAATACAAGACTCGCGGAATCTTGAAGGCCCTGGGTTGAGACACAGTCTGAAATTTGCACCACTGAACTGGCCGGCCATTTGGATTAGAGCTGTACCCGAGAAGACAGTGCAGAAGGCGAGACAGTTGGCATAGGCTAGAGAAGCCCCGGGAGGCACTCAGCTGTGTGAGAAGCAGAGATCATTCCAGGAAGTTGCCGAACCAAGGAATGTTCTCCCATGAAGATGAAGAGAATGGAACTGAAGATTTACTGAAAAATAATCTAATCTGGCATATTTATCAGTAACAATAGTAACTACTATGAGAGGGGGAGGGGTGGGGGTATGAAAGATGGTGGAATGAGACAGACATCATTACCCTGTGTACACGTGTGATTACATGAATGAAATGAATCTACATCATGCACAACCATAGGAATGAAAAGTTGTACCCCATTTGTGTACAGTGAATCAAAATGAAGTCTGTAAAAATTAAAAACCTGTAAAAAACCAATAGTAACGACTACATTCATTTGCACACGTACTTTATATTAAGCTCGTATTAGGTGCCAGGCACTATGCCAAGTGCTGAGGCTACAGACATACCGAAGCAATTCTACTGTCTTTGCATGGAAAATCAAAGTGAGTTACAGCATCTATATTCTAGAAAATAAGTGTAGTGAGAGATATACACAGGGAGCTATAGGGGGAAAAAAGAGGTGTTTTGTTTATGTTTTATTTTTATTTTTTGCTAAGTCATAGAAAAGGATACATCAAAGCAACTTTGCCAGAGGAGGTGACTCACAATCTTTGAGCAAAAGCTTGAAGAAAGTATTCCATGAAAAGGAACCAAACTGTTGGTGCGGAGGTGTGAGAGAACTATAGAATCCAGAAAAGGGAAAGAAGGAAATTCTAGAAGTGCCAGCAGGATTGAGGTCTTGCCTATATTCCAGGCTAAGAAACAGAACTCAGTTTTGAATGTTTTTAAGCACCCACCGCGTTGACCTTCTTGCCCAGAAGCTAGCACGTGGAAATTGATTAACAAATGCTCAGTTCATCTTAGGAGACACATTATTCAATCCTCAGGAGAATTAATATATTATTCATGACTCTTTCCAGCCACACCCCCCACCTCACATTCACTCTGTTTACCTCTGAATCTCCTGTCAACACAAGCCCACCTAAGCCTGTCTAGTTAGATTATCCTCTTCCTCTGTACAAATCTATCAATAAAGAATGGCTGATTATAAAACCCCTGCATACATGACAAAACTGGGACTCACCTAGGCTTTGTCTGTCCCAAGGCCTCCTCGGCGATGGCTGGAGGAGAAAACAGGAGGCACAGCAGATCCGTCTGATTTCAGTGCTATTCATGTTAGGTGGGGGTGGGGAGCTCAAACTCATCTCTAAACTGACCAACACTGGAGCCAACAGACCAACCCGAGAGACCATTCTAGAAGTGTGAATGAAGACCTGTGTGGTTCAGAAAGGCAGTCAATTGTTTCTGATCAATTTTTTGAGGAAGGTCTGTCAGGGAGGACAGAGAACGGAGCATTTGAAGTGGCTCTTGAAGAATGGGTAGACCCTCAACAAACAAAGGAGTTATAGAAGAACCTTCCAGGAGGACTTCTTGCAGAATGAAAAGAAAAACAGTTTTTGAGAGACCTGAATGACACTAATTGGATGCAGGGGAATGAAATAATAGGGTCCTAGAACCTGGAGGTTTTTGAATGCCGAGTCCATTGAGTATGTCAGATATTCACATACACCCAGACAGAGTTGTCCCCCTCTTCTCAGGATTCTCATCTGTTTAGCTGGTGCAGAGCACATTTCACTGACAGATAGATGGATGGCTAGATACATACAGTGGCGTATACATTCAGCTATACAGAGGCAAAGGGATTTGAATAGAAATACAATCCTATAGCTTTGGTTTTGAAGTTATTCTTCTCAAGGTGAAATGGCTTAAAAGTAGACTTCTTTTACTGATCTACAGGGTACAGTAGAGACCCTAAATCATGAAGTATGTGAGCAACATATTATATATTACATATGTTGTATCTTAAAAAAATAAACCTGTGCTATCAAATGAACTACTACTTTATTTTTCCACTTGATCCTTGAGAGTAATATGTTGCCATGGAAACCTGAGTCTATCTAGTCATTAGCACCTTTTTTTTTTCCTTCACACACAGGAATTTTAGTGTAATGTTATTCTCCCAGCAAGAATTAAATTAGCAATTATTCACCTGAAAATAGCATTAATGAGTTCTAAGTGAACACACAGAACTAATGATTTGTTAAGTTCACATAAGTTATCATTGAATTATGCTGAGATCCTGTGAATTCAGTATAGCTCATGTATACATAGGATGTGCTTGAAGAAGAGAGAATAGGAAAGCAGACTTTGCCGTGCTGGGTCATCATGGTGCATTTGATGAACAAAATCTACCTTCTCCATGAAGCTTTCAATGGTTCATCTCTCATCCTGGGACCTCCACAAGCACATTTTTTCTAAACTTCTCTTTTGCATCAATTTCTTTATTGCCTGAGTGGATGGATAGCTGATAACTTGTCTGTCCATGATCTTTTCTTCTTTCCTTATGTCAGGGCACCTTGATTTTCTTCTAGGAAATGACTCCTGGTTATTTCATTTAGCCTTCACAGGATTCCCCAGGGGAGCACTGACTTCCTATAGTAGATACTATTGATTCCCAACCCATATTCCCACCATAGGAGCTCGCTTCTTTGCAAACCAGATAAATTCAGAAGTATGGGATAGCAAGGAGGTCTCCAAGAGTGCCTGATGATCAGTGAGCAAATCTTACAGCTTGCTGCCCTTCAAAAGCATGTCAACATGACTCAGAGAGTTTCCATATAGTTTGACAGAAGTTCTTCTATTTCCTTTCTCAACATCTTTATATCCCTTACAGTGAGTTTCTGACATCACTTCCCAAATAAACTATAAGCACTAAAGTTTATGTCCCTGGATCTGCTATCGAAAAAGCCCAAATTGAGACAATCACCTGTGACTTAGATGTTATATCTGACTCAAATTCAACCAGGTTAGATTCCATTCCTATGGATTTAAATATGATTCAATGCCAAAAGGAGTAGATGGAGGTGATGGACGAACATACTGCCCCTTAGGCATCACCCTGTTTCAGAAGCCTGTAGAGTGGCCTGGATAGCTGTCCTTTCCAATGTTTGAAGACCTAGGTTTTTCTTCAAGTATATAAGATAAGATAGATATTTTTCCAAAATAAAATTCACTTATTAGCTTAATTTAGGTAAAACTGGTTTCTTTTCCTTGAAATCAAGAGTTCTAATTATTGTCTCCCCTATTGCCTGATTAGCAAACACATTTTCAACCCCAACTGTGAACCAAGAAACCTGTCACATGTGTGTAAATGGAAGTGGAGCTAGGGCAGAGGAGGCTTTCCCATGAGACCATGGTCAGAGTCTTCACAACAGAAGACTCCCTGTCTTTGGGTGTAACTGAAAAATAGTTTAAAATTGAATATGCTATGGAGGTGAAGATGGAGACAGGTCTGCCATGAAAGTCCAGCAGCAGAGTTAAGACAGACTTGATCTGAATGCTGAAACAGAACTGTTGGAATGAACATGCAGGAAGTGGAGGAAAGTCATTTGAATAACCTCTATGTTTTCAGGTGGGTAAATAATCAGTCCTGGTCAAAGAGGGAAATGCAGAGAAGAATTGGAGATCTGATCAATGAAGCAATGATTTAGAATAATTGTGGCAAAGCTGTGGTAGAGGTCCACATGGTTAATTAGAAAGTTTCAATAAGACAGAGCTTTTTTCTACATTAACTTGAGCTTGCATCAGATTGCATCAGAATCCTCTGAAGGGTTTGAGGCAGACTTCAGGGCCTCACATTCAGAGGTTCTGATCCGTCAGGATTCTGAGCATTTGTATTTGACAAGTCTTCAGATGATACTGATGATGTGACACACTCTGAGGACCACTTATAAATGGATCCTGCCTTGAGGACCCTATGTTTGGATACATGGATAAAAATAACATGTGAATCAAGGATACCTCATGACTTTCTTAAATAACTCAAGTGCAGATGAAAGAGACAGGTGACATTACCCAGATCCTGTCTAGCTTACTAAAAGTGGAGTCCTAAGTGTTCCATCATTAACTTGGCCATTGACTCAACAAATGCCCAGGGTCCTGCCAAAAGATCACTATTATGATTAATGGGGAGGAATAAACGAAAACAAGGCACAACTCTGAAGTCAGAATTGAGGACAGGCAGTTAGTGTAAAATAGGGAATCTGGTCAAATCAAGGAATGGAGTCCATCTGAGTATGGGAAGTTGGAGACACCCCTGGGAGATTGGAATGTCAGTGTCTCCAGAGTAATTTTGATCACCAAGGTTACCTGCCTGTACTACTTCTCCCAAAAAGCTGCTGGCTGGGAATTGCTGGGCCCCAACCTTTCTGAATCACTCCATTTGGCCGTCCCCACTGCCATCTGTTTCTCACCTTTTTGCCATCTCACCAGCATCTCCTGGGCAACTCCTGGGCCTAGTCACATAGGCAGGAAGGAGAGAGATAAGGGGGGAAAGAGCAGGAGAACAAAGAAGACCCTAATCTATAAAAGATGCAGGGCCCACTCACTTCTGGGGATTCTAGAATACCAGCCATGGCCCCCTTCTCCCTCCCAGGAGAAATCTATGTTGTTACCTTTAAACAAAACCTGCTTAATATGCTTGCCTTGGTGTGCTTCCCTGGTGTTATACTTCAACATCTGAGGAAGCAGAACTCGTCACCGATAAATGGTGGTATTACCTCCAGCCTACAAAAATTTCAATCTAGGTAAGGAGGCAGAACCATAACAGATCAGGTCTGAGAGGAAGCTCAAGGTGCTGTGATAGCAGTATGTGGAGCCAACAGAAAAGGTATGTCACTGAAGAAATCAATTCTATACAGGAGGTAAAAATCCAGTCAGAAAGTAATGTAAGGAAGTAACCATTGACATAAATTGTGCAAAAGTATGTGTTGCTGTCAGATGAAGGAATGGGATACATTTTCCAGAGAGATAGAAAAAGCAGGATAAAAGGCTCCAGAGCCTGAACCTACTAGGGATATTTGGAAAGAAGCAAGTAAGCAGTAGCTCATGTGTTTAGAAGTACATGGGACTGTGTGAAGGACCCAGGCGTGAAGGGCTGGAAAGCAGCACAGGTGTCTTTGGGATGTGGAGCAACTGTATCTAAGATTTTCACATGGGGTTGGACAAGAGCATCCAAGAGGTTTCTCTAAGCCTCGAGCATCTATGGATTCATAATTTTAAATGCTTGAGTCTGGAAATAAGTTATGAACTCATTGCTCCAAGGCTTCAAAATAAGACATAATAGTGGATGAATGTGTGGATGAACTGACAGAGCTGATGGATTTAAGAGACACTTAAGAAATATAATTTGGGGAATATGGTAAAACTGAGATGTGATTATGTAGGAAGAAGGAGTAAAAAAATGATTCCTAATTTTTTTGGCTTGTTTCTAGATGGATGTTAGAAACATTCAGTGGGATTGGTGATATAACAATAGAAAGAAAATTTGCACAGATCTTGGAATAAAAGAACGTTTCCTTTATCATACAACTGCATCCATTTCTAGTCTAAGTGGTGGGAGTAAGCACTAATTTCTAATAAAATTGTGTTATGCTGTGAAAGAAGGAAAGAAAGAAAGAAAGAAAGAAAGAAAGAAAGAAAGAAAGAAAGAAAGGGAGGGAGGGAGGGAGAAAGAGAGGAAGGGAGGGAGGGAGAAAAGAAAAGAAAAGAAAAGAAAAGAAAAGAAAAGAAAAGAAAAGAAAAGAAAAGAAAAGAAAAGAAAAGAAAAGAAAGAGGAAGGAAGGAAGGAAGGAAGGAAGGAAGGAAGGAAGGAAAGAAGGAAGGAAAAGAGAAAGAGAGGGAGGGAGGGAGGGAGGAAAGAAAAGAAAGAAAGAAAGAAAGAAAGAAAGAAAGAAAGAAAGAAAGAGAAAGAAAGAAAGAAAGAAAGAAAGAAAGAAAAAAAATAAAGAAATAGAAAGAAAGAAAGAAAGAAAGAAAGAAAGAAAGAAAGAAAGAAAGAAGAGGAAAGAGGGAGGAAGGCAGGCAGGGAAGGAGGGAAGGAATAATTTGTAGGGAATGAACTCTCCCTTCTTTTTTTAAATAAAAATTCAATTGAAAGCAGAGAGGGGGAAAGGTAAAGAGTAATGGAGGCCCATGAGCAAAGGAGGTGTTCACATTCAGGGACAAGGAAAGAAAAAAGAGCAAAAAAACAAAAACCTCTGAATAAAAAAAATAAAAATAAAAATAAAGCCAGTCCATTTTAATTAAAGCCAGCTATGGTCTTTGGAGCCCTGGGGCATGAAGGATTTGGCCAGGATAAGGAAAGACAGACATGACAAGACCCATTTACCTTACCTAAAGTGTCATTGATTGCCCTGGAGAAATTCAGACTTCTCAGAAGCCAAGGTTCACAGAGTTAAGCAGTTAGAACTGCTGTGGTTATGTTGAAAACTCAACTCAAATTTACTAAATGGAGGAGGAGAAGGAGAGGGTAGTTGAGAGGAAGAAGAGGGCAGGGGAGGAGGAGGAATTGATACCTATAATCTGAATGTACATGGGTTAAGACAGGCTAGTATGAAAATATCCAGTCCTCTTAATCCATTCCTCTGCCTTCTTCAAAATGTCAGCTTTCTCTCAGGAAGTCTGCCTTCCAGATAGAAAAAAGGCTCAATTGCTAACTTTACCTAATTCAGCAAAGAGAAGGGCTTTCCTCAGAAATTCTCATTGACTGAGATTGTGTCGCAAGACCTCCTTCAGCCAATTGCTGGGTTCAGAGCCATGATCTAGATTGGGTGGATTCGGCTAATCAGGGCCTGACCCAGAAAATGGGCATAGAATCAACACAATTCACACCTTCCTGGTTGTTATCTGGGAAGGTGTGGATTCCCAAACTAGAGAAATCCATGCGGAGGCAGAGTGGTGTTAAGTTGCTGGAAGAATGGAAAATTAATTCTTGTAGAGCAAAAATATATTTCCACTACCCGAATTAAGCAAATGCACCAGTGTAGACAAAGGCTGACTTCAAAGAAGGCCATGAGGCTGAGTACAGAATGGAACAAACAAGAAAACCGATGTTGGAAGGGCCATACAGTCTCAGAGTTAATAGTGGGGCAGGCAGGCTCCTGGAGTCCTGGTAATTGCACCGGCATATCCTGGCTGCATGGCCCTGGGAAAACTGCTTCTAGGTGCTTCTGTTTTCTCATCTATAAGATGGTAATTACAACAGCACCTATCTCATACAGTTGTAATCATTGAAACATAACAGGAAAAAAACTCAGCAGTGCCTGAGACCACATGGGAGGCATTACTATTGTTACTTTAAAATATATGATATATAGACTTCACTGTTCATCACAGTTTTAGATTCACAGGAAAATCAAATGACACAGAGAGTTCCCATAGAATACCCCTCCACACATATGGTTTTGCATTTTCCTCTTTACTAATATTTTGCATTAGTGTGGTATAATTGTTACAATTAATTGAACAATATTAATATTACTAACTGAAGTGCATACCTTATTTATATTTCCTTAGTTTTTACCTTATGGTTTTCTCTTCTAGGACACCAACAAGGACTTATGCTATATTTAGGGACCATGTGAACTTCCCGAGTGTTTGATAATCTGGACAATTTGACTATTACAAATCAGGCATTTGTAGATTTCCCCTCTATTGGAACTTACTTGATATTTTTTCTCATGAAATACAATGGGATTATGGGTTTTGGGAGAAAGAACACAGAGATCAAGTGCCACTGTCATCGCATATAATATCAAAAATATTTCTTATTGGTATGATTTGATAGCTAACATTGTACTTTTTCACCTGGATGATATAGAGCTTCTAAGGATGGTTGAAAATGAAATTATTTTCAATTTTTTCCTGTTCCATTTTGTACTCTTGAAGAAATTCATTACACACAGTTCACATTTAGGAGGTAAAGAGTTTTGCATCTCTTTCTATGAGGTAGAGTAAAAGCACATTGTTATTTTTCTCTACTTTAATATTTAACATATTTGGATTACTCTAATAAAACATTGCCTCTTTTTAAATTTTAATTGGCATGTAATAATTTTACATATTTATATGGTACACTGTGATGTTTTGATAAACATGTTTTCTGTAATGATCAAATTAGGGTAATTAGCATATCTATTGCCTCAAACATTCATTATTTCTTTGTGCTGAAAGCAATCAAAATCCTTTCACCTTCATTGCTGGTGGGAGTGCAAGTTGGTGCAGCCACTCTGGAAAGCAGTGTGGACATTCCTTTGAAAACTTGGAATGGATCCACCATTTGACCTGCTATCCCACTCCTTGGCCTATACCCCAAGGACTTAAAATCAGATTGCTACAGTGATGCAGCCACATCAATGTTCATAGCTGCTCAATTCACAATAGCTAGATTATGGAATCAACCTAGATGCCCTTCAGTAGATGAATGGATAAAGAAACTGTGGTATATATACACCTAGATGCCCTTCAGTAGATGAATGGATAAAGAAACTGTGGTATATATATTACTCAGCCATAAAGAAGAATCAGTAGATGAATGGATAAAGAAACTGTGGTATATATACACCTAGATGCCCTAAAGTAGATGAATGGATAAAGAAACTGTGGTATATATATTACTCAGCCATAAAGAAGAATAAAATTATGGCATTTATAGCTAAATGGATGATGTTGGAGACTGTTATGCTAAGTGAGATCAGCCAATCCCAAAAATCCAAAGGCCGAATGGTCTCTCTGATAAATGAATGATGATGCATAATGCGGGGGGGAAGGGTGGCAAGAATGGAGGAAGGATAGATAGCATAGAGGGAAGGGAGCGGGGGCAGGGTGGGGGTAAAAATAATAACAGAATGTGTGATACCATTGCCCTGTGCACATGCATGAATGCACAGATGGTGTGACTCTACTTTGTGTACAACCAGTGAAACAATAGCTGTACTCCATTTGTGTTCAATGAATCAATAAGTAAATAAAAAATCCTTTCACCTTGATATTTTGAAGTACACACTACATTATTGTTCATTGTAGTCATCTTACCATGCAATAGATACCAATATTTATTCACCCTAACTGTAACTAAACCAATTTGTTATGGTTTAGATATGGAATGTTCCCAAAAGCTCATGTGTGAAACAGAGCAAGAATTTTCAGAGGTGAAATGATTGAGTTATGAGAGTTTTAACCTAATCAGTGGATTAATCCATGAATGTGGACTAACTAGTCAATAACTGTAGGAAGGTGGGGTGTGACTAAAGGAGATAGATAACTGGAGTTGTAACTTTGGGAATTATATTTTGTACTCAGTGGAAAGAGCTCTCTCTGCTTTCTAGTTGCCATGTCCTGAGCTGCTGTACTCCTCCCTGCCCTTCTGCCATGACGTTGTGCCTCATTTAGGCTCAAAGCTACAGAATCAGCCGACCATGGACTGAACCTCTGAAGGCATGAGGCAAAATAAACTTTTCCTCCTCTAAGTTGTTCTTGTCGGGTCTTTTGGACATGGAAATGCAAAAGTTGACTAAAACAAAAATTGGGGTCACTGCTATGACTAACCTGCTATTTTAAATAGCAGAGTTATTTAAAATATTCTGGGGGAAGATCACAATACCTAAATGCTATTAGGACTGTGGACAGTAAAGACTGGGTTCATGAGATTTCAAAGGTGAATTCTATTCTAAACTGGACTAGAAGCATTGATGTTATGCTCTGGAAAAGAAGTTTTCTATATTTTTCCCATATCTTGAGATTTTGTGAGGCTGAAATTAAAGGTGATTGACTAATCTGGTGGAGAAAATATCACGGCAGCCCAGCATTAAGGCAATGGCATGGACATTTCAGGAGTCTATTAGCCAGGTTTACTTTGTCAGTAAGAAGCAGAAAGCAAAGCAGACAGATTCTAAAACTTTGCAGTTTGACTGGAAAAGTGTAAATGAAACTGGGGCTAAGGAAGTGTTGGTTGTTAATATCCACTAAAGATATTGTATCCACTAAAAAGGCACTAAGTGCTTCACCAAGAAACAATGGGAAAGATGGTTTATGGCATCTCAGGAGTTGGCAAGACCACACCGATCTCAGGCTCAATCTTGTAAAAGTAAAAATTCCTTTGGAAAGAAACCATCGGGGCATCTGCTTGCATTAAAGGTGCTGAGGAAGTTGCTTCACTGTGCTCAACCACCTGAACACTTAGGGGCTGCTGTTGCCATGGTCCCAGGAGGCTTTGCTACTGCTTTAGATGGTGGCTGATCTTAGTGGAAACCACACGGTGCTGGTTCTGTGGGATTCAAGATGCTAGAGTTATTGGGTCATGAAGGCTTTCACTGAGATTTCAGAGGAAGACCAGGGAGACTAGGCAAAGTGTAGCAGAGTAGGACTTTTTGTGGGCTGCCCCTGAAGGGGTGATACATGAAGATATGAGAAAGAATCTGAAACTTCAGTGAAAACCCCCAAGATTAAGAGATGCCAGTACCATGGGATGTCTGCTGGGGAAAGCTGCAGGAATTGAGCACGGACAATCCAAGACACCATGTGAGTTGCAAACAGCAAGACCATACGGGCAGAGTTACAAAAGTTCTTCAGAGAGAACAGCATAATGCCACATGCCCCAGATGCTGGATGTGAAGCTATAGAACTTGTTTGCCAGTCAGATTTGGGTCTTTCTTTAGTTTCATCCCTTTTTTCTATGTCCCTGTTTTCCCCTTCTGAATGGAAATATTTACTTTGTGCCATATTAGATATAGATAATGTGATTTTGGTCTCTACAGATGAAAAATCTATGAGTGTCTGGAGTCTCAGATGAGATTTTGAACTTGAACTTTTGGGCAATGTTATAACTATTAGGAGTATGAGAACACTTGGAAATGGACTAAAGGTATTTGGTATTGTGAGATGGGCATAGGTTTGTGGGGCCAGGGATGAAATGTTATTGTTTAACTACAAGGGGCCCCTCAGATGCTCATGTGTGAGAAAATGCAAGAACATTCAGAGGTGAAATGGTTGTGTTATAAGAGCATTAAGCTAATCAGTGCATTAATCTGCTGCTATTGATTGAGCGGTGTCTGTAGGCAAATAGGGTGTAGCTGTTGGAGCTGAGTCATTGCAAGCGTGCCTTTGGATTTGGGGGTTTTGTATTTTGTCCCTGGTGGACAGAACACACACACAAACACAGACCTCCCTCCCCACCCCCACCTCTCTCTCCTACCTGACTGCAATGTCCTAAGCTCCTTTCTTCCTCCACATTCTTCCTCCATGATGTTCTGCCTCACCTTGAGCACAAAGATATGGAGTCAGCTGACCATGAACTGAACCTCTGAAACTGTAAACCGAAAAACTTTTGCTCCTTAAAAGTTGTTCTTGTCAAGTACTTAGGCACAGTTATGAAAACTGAATAAAACACCGCTGACCAGCCTCTCCTATTCCCCTACCTTCCAGCATCTCCAAAATATTGCCTCTTGATTATTAATTCTCCCCAACCTAATTTAAATCTCTGGCTTTAGTAGGCTACTGATAGTCATAGTAGAAAGTGACATTTCTAATATTTACTGAGTTCTGGAGAACTTTCATTAATTTAGAAGCTTTCTGGACTGACTCTCTTGGAAAAAGGAAGCAAAATCCTATTGGGGATCCATTTGAATTGATGCTTGAAGTCCTGTGAGCATTGAAGACACTTTGGAAAACATATGTATTCAAAGTAGCTAAGAAAACTGCTTTGCTCAGCTCTTCAGTCTGGCAAGATGTAGGGGCTTGGGATGAAGCTATTTGCAGTTAAGCAAACTCATTTTACACAGGCCACTTTTAATGACCAAAATAACAGGTGCACAAATGGTCATTCCAATTACTTTGTTCATTTAATGCTGCTAGTGATCATTTTAAACTCCAATTGTTAGCTGACTATTAAGGCAATTGGAAAAAACACACACATACCCAAACCTTATGAGTCTATCAGTGATTTGCAGTAGGAAATGCCTTACTTAATCATCCAATGCTAATCACCTTTACAAGCCACAGCTTTTATTTTTCTTTCAAAGCCAGAGATTCCAACCTTAGGAGACTATGGCAAAACTGAAGACACTGGACACTGTGAGAAATATTGAACACTAAGAGAAAACCTCAAATCTTCCCCTAACTACCTTTTTGAGTCTTAATCTTATTGTAAAATGGGAATAAACACCCCTGCTTGCGAGTCCCTTTATCAATTCACACATGGAAACCTAATATTATAGTGGCCTTAGTAACCTGTTGTTTTTAGAAATATTGCTCTGTGATGAGCATTGGTATTAATAATGACAATGATGGTGGTGGTCACAAAGGTGGTGATGAGGGGCTAGCAGAAATCTGGAGGTCATCGACAGGCACTTACAGTTTCCAGATGGTGTTCAGAAGAACAGGGTAGGAGTGGAAAGACTAGAAGCAAGGGTTGTGGTTGTGCTCAACCAGGGCTTCACATTGGAATCACCCAGAGGTCAAGAATCATAGATTTAGGTCAATTCAAGAATAAGGAAGTGAATTGAAAAACAAATAGTTTATGGAGATTGGAGCCTCTGCCTCCATCAATTTGTTTTGGAATAGATGAGTCAACTCAAAATAAATGACCATGTTTCACATTCTTCCCAATTTCACAAGATGTGTTAAATGTGTGCCATGGGAATGTCCCAAGTCACTTCCCTATCAAGATTGTATTACTGAGATTATATGGAATACTATTTTGTGCCAGACCCTATGTTAAGGGCTTTGCAAATGTTGCTCCACTCCATCCTTGTGTTTTAGGGAACTGAGCTCGTGAGGGTAGTGATGATGATGACCATCATGATCATGATGATGATCCTTATTCCACTAGGAATATGTCGGCATGTAACAAATGGCTGAGAGGGTGGAGCAGAGACAATAATCACCAGGTATTCTACATGCTCCCCCTGGCTTCCCAGACCCCTGCACTAAGTTGGAACCATGTGGCTCCTTCTTGCTAATGGAAGGTGATCTGATCACTGTAATTTTCTATCCAGGGTAATGAGCAGCCATCTCTCCCCTACACTCCTCACTGGCTGCCGTAGTGTACTTGGAGGCCAAGTATCATAGATGGTAGAGTTACAGGGTATCAGAGGACCACCCACCCTGTGTTAAACCTGATTCAAATAAGAAAAAAATTAAGATGTTATGCCCCAGTAGTTCAAGGGCACTTTCTCCAATATTGGTCAATCCATTCAACTAACGCAGGGTAAAGAACAATATCAAATGTTGTTGTGTGTCTTTTCTGCCACAAAGTAGAGCCATAGCTGCATATGTGCCCAAATGGACACTGGCTTTAAAATAGCCTCTTTTCTCTCACTGTGCAAATTCTTTGCATTCTCAGAGATTCAAAATGTTTCTGGCCACCTGTCTCCTTTTCAGGCACCGAACTCTCATTTAAGGCAGTGACAATACCTCAGCTATGACAGTAATGAGGTCACTTTTTAAGGCCTTCAGAGGCAATTAGCCTGAAGTAAGTGTGGCCAGCATTTGCCTAGCACAGTGTGTTTGTTGAAGAACAGGTGTTCTGTAATTCAGTCTTAAGTCTCAAGATATTATTCTTACCACCGAGGGCTGTATTATACCTCATCTCCCTCTCAAGTTATGTTTGCCCAGTATATTTTTTTAAGAATATAAGAATATAAACTTGGGTAATGAAAACTGTACAGGAATTTGATATCACTAGAGGAGTCTGGCTAGATAAAAGAGTATTCTAAACTGGATTAAATATAGAGAAGAAGAATGCTGGAGAATGACATTGGCCAAAGTATATTGTTATGTCATGTCCATGTTCAAATACAGAACATCACATACCACTGTTATGCACAACTATAAGGCACCAATAAAAATACGGAGAAAAAGGGAAAAAGATGGAGTCAGTCCTATGTTTCAAAAGCATAACCTTCAAAATACTGTTTTAAGTGCATGTGTTGATTGGCTACTAATTTATAGTTTGTAATTACCTGTGCTTGTATCACCAAAAAGGTTAAAAATAGAGTGAGGACAGACCCTGAGCTTACCCTGAAGCTTCCTGCCTGCACTGGCTACGTCAGGCATAAGCAGTCTCAGCAGAGGAGATGGGGAGGGTCTGCCAGCTCTGGGCTGCAGGCAGCAGATGGCACCATCTATTGAATCTTTCTTGACCCAGGAAGCAGGGGCTGTGAGTTGATCAGAAACAAATGGAAACTGGAGTGTGGTTTCATCATCTTGAGTCTGCTTCTTCACTCTTCACTCACGTCGTACTCTTCTCAGCCACAACCAGGAATATAAAGTGTCTGTGGATTCCATTCTGGAAAAAAAAATGGACAATAGACTGGCTTGGGTCACTGAAGTGTCTTAAAAGTATTGCTACCAGCAATGATACATGTCAAAAGTAAAGCTCAGTGTTCTCAGTGTTAGAACACAATCCCATTTAACTCCTCAGAACCAGGTAGTATGTAGGTATATACTATAATTTTTTTAAATTCTAAAATGAAATCAACTTTCCAGAGTCATGTCATCTAAAATACAGGATCTAAATCCAGATCTCATGCTCTTTATGCATAGCTGCACCACTTGTCATAGGCTAAGACTGAGTTTGAGATTTATTCTGGCTAAAGCATTAAATATTGCCATATATGTAATGTCATGCACACTTATATTCCCTCATCCACTCAACAGAAATAATGCAACATAGCCAGATGTGGAAACTTACGCCTGTAATCCCAGTAACTTGGGAGGCTGAAGCAGGAGGATCGCAGGTTCAAAGTCAGACTCAGCAACTTAGCAA
>JAJEJO010000913.1:327878-347619 GCA_020662805.1 Glaucomys volans
GGGGGAGCCTGTGTTGCTGAGACTCTCAGTCTCTTCTTTCTGCATGCCGGGTCAGTGGAACAGACGGTCTGTGACAGGACCTTACCTGTACCTCCCATGCTGCAATTTACAATGCAGTTTAACAGATGTTATTCCAATCACATCTCATAATCATTCTGTGCCCATTTTAATTTCCCCAGGTCACGCAGTTGATAAGAGGTAGAGCTGAAATTCAAACTCAAGGTTCTAAGCTCTGCCTTTCAGGATAGGCTGCAGTCTTCTGGTTTTCTTAACCTCTTTCCTTTTGGGCCTGCACAGGATCAACTCTAAGCAACCATGGGAAGCCACAGTGATAATCTGGCTGAGAGGCATTTTGATTCATTTTCTACTGTGAAATGACACAACAATTGACCTATCTCTGGGTGGTTATAAAAATTGCTGGCAGAAGTTGCTGGGTTTTTTATTGCACATATAATAAAGTAAATCCAGGAACAAAGAAAAAGAATAGCAGGTAATGTACATAATGCATCTAGAGCTCATATCAGACATTTTTCTCATACATGGGATTTTACATTCAAATCAAGGAAAAGATGCTTGCAGGTAAAGATTAGCCATTTGAAGACTGAATATCTTTTGATTTTATAATCACAGCCTGTCTCTCTAACTCGGATCTGCCCCAGCTCATTATGGGGACCCTTGGGAATTTCCCTAATTTGTATGCCCTCTGGAATAATTGAGCTGGAAAAGAGCAAATAGGAGAATAAGAATAAATAACGCTGGATGTTTCTGAAGCATTTAGCCACTTAATAAGCACTTTCATGGGTGTTGTTTCGTTCAACTCCTAATAACAAATTATCAAGGAAGGCAGACAAATGTATCTTAGCTAGTAAAGATTGGTAGGCTGAGCTTCAGAGAAGTTAAAGAAGACACAGGAAAGTAGAGTAGCTAGATAATCTAGTGGCAGTGTCTCCTTTATTAAAATTTAAAATATTATAGTGTACTCTTACACGTTTTCTCTTATTATACATAGAGTTGTATTTTAACTCTAAAATTATAGGAAAAAATACTGAAGTTTTGGGGTGAAATCCAATAGTCATGCCATATATATTCTTTGAGTACCTACTCTTCTTTTGTCAAGCACTGGCAAAGATGTTGATGATGATGATGATCCAAAGGGGGAAATACCCTGATCCACAAGCTCCACTTCTTGAGGGACATAGAAAGACAAGAAGCAACTCAACAAATAAATCAATTACTGCAGAAAGTGAGATGCAGATGGGGTGATAACAAATTTGCTGATAGGATGAGGGAAGAAAACGAATTGGAGGAGAGGTCAGGAAAGGCATCATTGGAGAGGGGAGATTCAAGCCAAGAACTAAATGGCAAGAAGCTGTGTACCTTTAGCATTTAGAAGTAAAGTGTTCCAAGTGGGAGAACAGCAATGCCAAGAATGTAAAGTCTGAATGAGCTCAGCCTGGGCCTGTAGCAATGTGATATCAAGGGGAAGATGAGGGAGAGAGAAGGTCAAATCAGGAAACAAATGCATCGCTGTCTGGAACTTGGGATTTTATCTCAAGACCAGTGGAGGTCACTGGAGAATCTTAATGGAAGCAATATGGTCTATCACATGTTCCAAAAAGCTAAATTGGCTGCATGTGAAGAATAAACCATGAGAGGGAGATGTGGGCAAAAGCAGAATCAGAGAGACCACTGAGATGGTATATGATGGTTCTGGGGAGAAATCGTGGTGGTGTGGATTAAGGTGATGGACGCAGTGTTCTTTATAATTATATTGACTCAGGGGTAAATCTGACAAGTCATACTGATGGAATGAAAGGATACTCCTGGGTCTTTACCTAGAACACCTAGGCAATGGGGTTGCCATTCTCTGAGACAGGAAGACTAAGAAAAGCCCACGTGGGGGTAGAAGAAAGTGAGAATCCATGTTTCCATTGGGTCATGTTGTTTGAGATGCATGCTAAATATACAAGTGGGTATTCCAAATAGGTGGCCAAATGTCTGAGAATGGAGTTTGGTGAGAAGTCAGGATTGCAAATAAAAATGTGGGACTCATCAGCATAAAGATGGTCCTAAAGGGATTATAACAGATGAACTCATTTTAGGAGAACAGACAGAATGAGAAGACAACAGTTTCCATGAACCAGTACCTCAGGCACTCCAGTACTGAGAGGTCAAGGAAAGGAAAAAGAAGGACTGGAGTGCTAGGGGTGGTCAGGGGGCAGCGGGGCTGTGGAGAATGGGATGTCAGAGCAGTGCAAGTCCTTCTGAAAGGAGGTGTTGATCACTTCCATCCTAAGCTGATACAAAGCACAACCTCCAAAGGCAAGACCTGAGGCCCTAACCAGAGCTGTGGGGATGGTGGCAGGGTAGGAAAGAAGAGCAGAGAAACACACAGGAGTTGTTTGTGAAGCAAGGACCTGGGAAAACTGATCAAATTTCATGACATTTACTTCTCATGCTTAAATATGTTCAAGTGTTATAAACTATTTTATATCCTACTTCCCCCTTGTCATTCGATGGCATTGGCTTACCATGTTATTATACATAATTTCATAAAGAAGATTTTTAGTAAATGTATATTGCTCCATTGAATGAATTCACTATAGTTTGCTTATTCTTTGAGCATTTGTGTTGCCTCTAACATTTCGCTATTAAAAATGGATATTTTTTTGTGCAAGGTCTTCTCCTTATTTTGGACTAGTTGTATAGGCGAGCCTCTCAGAAGGTGCCCCTGAGCCACACTGTCAATGTTTTTTTCAAACTCATAGTAATTCAAGGGGTCAGCTACATTGTATGAGGTATATGCAGTCCCTTAGCTTCCCTTAGCCTTGAACCTGTATTTGGGGGAGAGGTGATAATTAATAGGTGAAACAGACACCATGGTGTTTCATTTCACAGGTCTCATGGTGACTTGTAGCACTAATTTTTCTTGTTTGTTTTTCAGTTAAGACACATCTCTTTGTGTTCTTTGCCTATACATCTCAGAATTTCACTTATTGAAATTGGCAGTCCAAAGTGTTCCAGCTTTTTATTGAATATAATTTCTTGAACTTGACATTTGTCTTGTTACTTAAGTGCTTTTCTTTTGTGTCGCATACGGAAGGCTTGTAATTTTTATGTAGTTAAATATGCTGATCTCACGAGTACTTGATCATCTTAGTGTTCTTTCCTCTTTCACAGGTTGTCTATGACAAAATTTTAACCTCGGACTCCAGGACTGTCTTCTCCCTCCATCCTTTGGCACATGATTAAGGAAGAAAAACTCATTTAATAATTTTGTTAATTGAGACTATTAGTATATATCAGTCAGGAACCAACTGTGCTGCCAAAATAATCATCTAAAATAATGAGGAGGAAAGTCAGAGAATGTCAGAGATCTCCTGGCCTGTTGGAATCAGGAACCCCCAGAGTAGGAAGGGTTGTGTATCCAGGGCAAATGCACCATTTGGAGGAAAGGTTGGCAATCACCCTATTTCTTTTATGGACCTATCAGTACAAACCCATCAAACTCCTGCTGCAGGTTCTGTTGGTAATAGAAGCCACAGTTGACTGAACACTTGCTCTGTGATAAATCCTTGGTATACACTAACTCACTTGATGCTTTCAAGAGTGCTTCTAGGTAAGAGGGTTTATCCTTATTTTCTAAGTAATGGCATAGAAAACATTCCAGTCCAAATTTGTTTGAATTTCAAACTCAGACCTAACTCATGTGCTCTGCCTCTCCTGGGCTGCCCCTGCCTGGATTTTGGATCCTGCCTCTAAGACCTTCCTTCACTAGTGATGATCCCTGGAGCCCAGCTCTGACTTTTCTTCCCCAGAACTGAATGCAACTCCTTAAATTTCTGATGTCAGTTCCTACCATTGTGTCACTCCTTGTCTCTTGCCTCAATAGAGTACAAAAAAGCTACCAGAACATGTACAGTACAGGATTGCTTTGGAGATATTTAATAAAGCTAAAAATACAGGAAATATTATTCTGTGGATTTAAAGTACATTGAGGTCAATATTACTTTTACAGCATATATGTGGGGACAATTATCTTCTAACTCTTTGAAAATTGCCAAGTTAGATAAAGAATGTAATAATGGGATTTTATATTTTAAGAATTATCAGTAACCTTTGGAATCAATTTCATCTCTATTTCCAGCTGTCTGTTTTAGAGAGTGTCATACAATAAGCTAACTTTACCAAAGTCCTGTGATTTCTAGCAGAACTGCAACTCGAACCTGAATATTCATCCTGTTCGTTAATGCAGTTGTCATCTGCCAGCTTCCTAAAATGTCCATTCCCACAAGAAGGAAGGGAGGGAATTAGGGCTTCTTGGGCAACTGTTATGAATGTGGATCCTCATCTGGCACTTTATATGAATCATGCCGTTTAATATTCTAAAGCTATTAGCATTATTCACCCCAGAGATGAAAAAACTAGGGGAAGAAATGAATCACTTTCTCTGGATCAATAAATGATAGAGCAAGGAAGTGAATTCAAGTCTATAAAACTTCATGCCGTGCCCAGTGCACATCATTATCTCATTCATATCAGCTGGGACAATCATGCAGGGACTTTGAGCACACAGGGGACCCACCTCAGAAGACAGCTCCTCCGAACACTGCCTTGCCTCCCTGCAATGTTCCAGGGGTGAAGGGCCCTCGACAGAAGAGTGAAATGCCAAAGCTGGCACTGGACTTCATCAGGGAAATGGCCAACATTCTGAAGAGAAGACACTAGAACATTCAGGAAGGAAACAATTACAATGATGCAATTGATGGACAAAGCTGGAATGACTGCGATTATTTAGTTTGAAGTGAGGCAAAGGGATTGGATTAGTAGCAGTCTTCAGACATATCAAATGTGACAACTCTAAAGATGGTGACCAGCTGTTCTCTATCATCTCTTGGATGAACACTCAAGGAATCCATTAATAAATGGTGGGAAGGGAGAAAAGACAAAGCTTTATATCTTCACAGCAAAGAAGGTGGTCAGGGAGGTGATGCAATCTTAAAGAAGCACATGCATCAACCTCTCAGAAAGATCCAACAATATTTCTATGTCAGGTTGTGTAGCACTAACAATGTTAGAAAGTCCTTTCTGCTCTGTATTCAGACACTAGAAATTTATAAATTGTAAAAAAAATCAAGCAGACATATAAACGTGATGATAGATAAAAGCAAGTATAATGTTTACAGGGAGTCACTGACATTTTCCAATCAGCAACCTGCCTTCATCTGAGAATGTCCCTGCTCCTACTGGATCTTTCAAGATTACTTTCCCACCCATTTTAATCACACACTGAACCTGGGAGGCCACAAGAGTCCATACTCTGGATGCATTTGAATGGTCCAGGAATGAGGCCAATGTGCCCTATCTATGGGAGTTTTGAACTTAGAAAGGAGAAACTTGTACAGGAAACACCAAACTGGGAAGATAAAGGAGAAGTGTGGAAACTACCATTTGCCTTTAATCACACATGGAAAACCTGGGAAATGGAACAAGGATAAGATAGAAGACACCTAGAAAAAAGAGAAGAATGTAGACACATGAGATTCAGAAAGAGAAACAAAGAAAACCGACCAAGGATCCTAGAACCACTCAAGCCTATGGTCCCGTTTTCTCCTAAGACCAAGGCATGCTCTTATCTCACGCAGTCCCGAGAACCTTTGGAATGCATTGTTGAACTGGTTTCTATCATGGAAACCTACAGATCTTAATCAATATTGCAATAACAGTAAGAGTGACTTTTGCATCAGCTATAAATAGAGCTGCCATACATCGTGCTAACACTTGAAATAATTACCTCACTTAATTCTAAAAACATCCCAGACTAACAGAGAGACTGTCAGAGATTAAGCAATGTATTCAACACTATCAAGTAAGCAAAGGGCAGAACTGAGATGGACATCTGAGTTGGGCTGGCCATTGCTTTTTTGGTTCAGAAGATAACCTTAATATCACTTACTCCAAACACGCATTTAATTACATCGTAATTATAGCACCTTTTCTTCTTGGTCAGAAATTTGAAAGAAAACAAAAGAAAGCAAAACTTCAGTGTAGTACATGTGATTAAAGTTTATTTTATGAATCCTTTCTGTCTCTGTGTGTCTGTAAGCATTATTCTTCTGTGGGTAATGTAGGGGTCACATCAGGATAAAAAAGATTAAAATAAATTGAAGTATCACCATAAGATGTGTTGATAGTACTAGAAAAACAGAATTCTATTTTAAGGAAGATTTGATCATTTTTGAGGACCCCAAAAGATTTTTTGGCTTTGTCTCCCTTATGAAACCCAACACAGCCTAACCTAGTATCTTACAGTTTTCCTTCTCACTCATTCCACTGACCCATCCGATACTCCAGGTCCACCTGATGCCGGGGTCTTTGCACTGGCTGTCTCCATGGGCTCATTCCTGCATCATCAACCTGTCATTGCTCAAATGTCAATTTCTGACTCCCTGATGATAAATGAGCTAACACAACCGAAATGCTTAGGACAGTGCTTGAGCATGTGTACACCCGGGTATTCTGCAGACTTTGGTAACTTGCTGGCATTAAGAATAGAGATAGGAGACCAATAATGAAGCTGTAACAAAATACTAATAATAGTAACAAAAGGAAAAATTAATTTTCAGTCCCCAACAACCAAGTTGCTGAAATCCTGCTGCTCTCCACATCTCACAGGAGCCCATTCAGAAGTCCGCCTGAGATACTTCACTTGTAGTTCTGGTCAGTAGTCTTCCTGACTCCCATGTGTATGGCATCCTTTGCCTCTGTAGGCTCACGCTCAGGTTGAGTGACTGACAGGTTTCTACAAAGTTATCTCCTGCGCTCTTGATCTGGGCCTGAGAGAAGGGTCCCCAGAGACCTCTGCTCTATGCTAAGGTGAGGAATTCCCCCATCTTTTGCTATTCTCTAAGTAAGACTCCATGACTGACTTGTGACCTCTGAAACTCGGATTGATTTATTTTCATTCTCACTGTACAAATCATATCCAATCTACTTCCTTTAGGAAGCCTTCTTAATCTGCACAGAGATCAAAATTTGTTGCAGGAGCTTCCTTTGTTCCTACTTCTGTTAAAGCTCTTTCCATCAGTGTGATGGAGTAGAAGGATGTGAGCTGACCAAGTCAGAGGAAAATTTGAGTGAGGTTCACTGGGTTGTCCTCCAAACTTGCTTCTTCCTCTCAACGATGCCCTAAGCAATCTGGGTGCCTGGACAGTCTCCCTCTGGGAATGAGTCCTTGCCCCATGGGGTTCCCTGCTGGAGATGTTGTGGGCCCATCTTGTTTCCTGATATTTTAAGCAGGGGGAAGAGGGTGCACTAACACAGGACATGTGTGTACCAAAATACTGTTAGAAGCTGCATTTACCCCTGAGTTCTTACCATAACATGATGATGTGGATTATTCCTGCTAATCCTGCTTTCTGTAGTGGACCCAATTCTCAGAGAATTTGCCCAGGGCAACACAGCTAGTAAATAACTGAGCTGGGAGCCATGTCCTTGTCCCCTTGGTACTAAAGTCCCTGAAACTTGCTGCCTGCCATGCTACTTACTCTCTCTCCAATATGTCAAAGGCCTAGACCATCGCGTCAGCCTCCAGGACATGTACACCATTATAAGCACTCAATTTAGGAAGTAGCAATGCACGTAGAGAGGATGTTAGCTCCTCTTGAACAATCCCCAGCCCTAACCTCACTTGCTGCATTGAACCCGGGGTGACAAACCACAGCTCCGTGAAGCATCAGGCATTCTCTTCCAATCTGTGACTGCTCTGCGCCGCCTCTGGGTCTAGAGGAGGGATCCAGCTTGGCAAATGTCTAGGTAGACTACTGAGCAAGAGACTTTAAAATAAATAAGTGTTCATCTGCTCTCGCAATGACCTTAATTACACCTGTCAAGAGATTTCCACTTGAATAGATTTAACAAGAAAACTAGAGGGTGAGTGGACATTTAGAGCTCCAAATCTGCAAAATTCAGCAATTACATTCCTCTGGAGTGCCTTCCTCTGAGTTCTTAGGAGGTTCAAGAGCAGTAGGCAGCAGAAGGAAGGCAGCACTGCAGTGGCACTAGAGACAGACCCCACTGGGCAAGTGGCCTCTTTGTCACTGGTGCTTTAGGTGCCTTCACCCTCCAACTGTAGGAGCCTCTGGGGCTCAACTCCACAAGTGCTGCACACTGATCCTGGCTACTGAAGGCACTTCCAAACTCCAATCCAATGCTGCCTCCGTCTACACCACCCCTAACAAGATCCTTCAGCCTTTGCCTCGACTTCTCCAGTGGCCATGGGCTCATTATTGATTACCCTTTAGATTGGATTGAGCAAATAAATGAGGGCTGGCCTCCAAAGTATGGAGACTTTGCACCTCAACATGAGATCCCTGGCTGGTAAGCGCATGGCCATGGTCCAGTTTCTTATTTGACTTTAGTTTGGACTACACTTCCTTTGTATTAATATTCCCCTCTCTTGTGAAAGGAAATAGTGATCAATCACCCCTGGGGGGACAGTTCAGTGGTATGCCATATAGACTGCTGGCACAGTGCCTGCTGTTCAGAGTATGCCCAATCAATGCCAGGTATTTTGTTGTCTTTTCTTCCAATACTGTTTTTGTATGTCTTGAATATATCTGCAATGTAAATCTTTAAAACAGCACCTCTTTGGACTTTATTTCTAGGTATAGGACCCTGGCCTTGATTTTCTCCTAACATCTTCCCTAAGAGGTCGGCATGTTCATTGAACATCTCCACCTGATGACCCCATCGGCACCTTCAGAGACCTGACATCTTACAGGTCA
The DNA here is from genome assembly GCA_020662805.1 of Glaucomys volans. Classification (NCBI taxonomy): domain Eukaryota; kingdom Metazoa; phylum Chordata; class Mammalia; order Rodentia; family Sciuridae; genus Glaucomys; species Glaucomys volans. The sequence goes on from JAJEJO010000913.1 coordinate 336,665, forward strand.
GGCTAAGTACATGTCAGCACAACCTCACTACATCACAAGCTCTAGTTCAGTGCTAGACTTCAACAGCTCTGTTCTGAACACCATGAGATGCTCTGGATTAAGCACCAGGGAATCAGTAGGTCTCATGAGACACAAAACTTTTGAACTGTGAAGGAAAAAAAATATTTCTATAGTTTAGATCATTCATGTAACTGGCTATTATGGTTTGGATGTAAGGTGTCCCTGAACACTCTTGTGTTGAGAAAATGCAAGAAGGCTTAGAAATTAAATGATTGGGTTAGGAGAGCCTTAAACCAATCAGTGAATTAATTCCCTGAGGAGATTAACTGAGAGGAAACTGAAGGTGGGTGTGGTGTGGCTGAAAGGTGGGTCCTTGGGGAAGTGCTTTTGGGTTTATATTTTGTATCTGATGAGTGGAGTCTCTGGTGTCTGATCATCAAGTGAGCTGCTTTCTTAAGCCACACTCGTCTAACATGACATTCTACCTCACCTCCAACTTCGAGGAATGGAGCAGGTTGTCTATGTACTGAGATTTTTGAAACCATGAGCCCCAAAATAAACTTTTCCTCCCCTAAAATTGTGTGTGGAAGGATTTTTAGTCACAGCAGCAAAATAGCTGACTAAAATATTGGCATGGATAATGCTATTGCAAATCCCTTTATCTTGAGTAATGTAATACTAGATTTCCCAGCCTCTCACAGTTTGGTGAGGTCATACAGCCATTTCTTGCCTGTGAAACGTGAGCAGAAGTCCAGATTGAGCAACGTAAAATCCCAAGCCCCTCTCCAGCCTTTCTCTTCCTCCACTATAGGAAATTGTCGAGCTTCTGTTAGGCTGGATCTTTGAGTGGCTTTGGGAAGTAGAATCTCTTTCCATCCATCAACATTGGATCTGAATATATTCAAGACATAAACATATAAGCACTTACTGAAATTTCAAGGTTTACTAATCTAATAATTGCAGCATACCCTGGTTTATCCTGGCTAATGTAACACTCGTGTAGCCATTTTCTAAAAGGTGAGGTTAAAGGCAAGCAAAATAAAGCATACTTTATTAGAGAGAAAATATATGTTTTATAAAGCCTTCCTTCTAAAAGGTCACTATTCATCTCAGTTTTCCTAACTAAATCATGGTATTTCATAACTCAGATTGGCGGTTAAAAGGCCAGACCCCATAGTGAGGGTCCAGCAAACTCAGATACTAATAAGTAGCCAATTAAAACCATGTAACATTTATTTTCTGGGAAACTCAGCATGAATCTTTTTCTTATTGCTGTAGGTTTATGGTCCCTTTTAACTTCTTAGGCTAGGAATCTGTCCCCTTTGACTTCTACCACTTTCTAGAAACCATTTTCATTTCCTGCTGGTCCCTATCATGACTGTTGGCTCTAATCTGGATTTATTTCTAATCACTCCTTTGGAACTGAAATTTGAGAGCCTATTACAATGTTTCATGGTGCAAAAGGGAACAGAAAGAAATCCACTTCTCAAAGCTTCAGGTCAGACTCTTTGCTTCCATGTTTTGTTTAATCCTTCCTCTGAGCAAGGAAGGAAGAATCACAGTGCCCATCACATCAGTAAGAAAATTGAGGTTTAGTACCTTTAATGTGGCTGAGTCAAAAGGGACACAGTAGCAACAGGCTGAGCCAATATTCTTGCCTGTTAGTGTCTGACTCCAGAGCCTGTGGAATTCCAGTGGTCGGTCCTGAATTTACTTCTACCCAGCTCTCCTCGGTAATAAGAGTCCCTGTTCAGCCATGGGACAGACATGTATTGAATGTTTGAAGTTTTGCAAAATATTTTAAAACTTCTAATTCATTTCCATTTAAAAAATCTTTACATCTTTCTTTGTAATAATCTTAGTAAGCAAAGGCAAGTGACCCAGCTCTGTAACTCACTCACTGTGAGGCTCAGGCACATGTCGACATTCCTTTGAATCTTCATCTTTCCTTCTGTAAAATGGGGAGCAGGAGGGCATATGCTGGAGAGAAAGTATGTTTTACGAATCTTTCCTTTTGTATGGGCATCAAAGGGTTATTAGCAGCATTAAATGAGAAGATAGATGCAAAACGCATCCAATTGCTGTTGACACATTCCCAGTGGGCGCCAGATTTGTTCTTTATGCTGGGAAGTCTTGCTTAGTGGACATGAAGACTCAAAGGTAGGAGAAGCTTAGAAGGGAGAGGAAATACAGGTTCAACTTCAGTGATTTCCTTGTGTCACAGAGCAGTAAATGCAATGCTGTGACAAAGGTAGGTCTTGTCTGTCCACTGGTTAGCCTGATTCACCCCAGCTTTAGGACCCCAGCCATCTCCAGAAGCTGGTTAGAATCCCATCACCTGGTATAGACCTTGCAACACATAGAGAGGACAAAAGAATAAAATTAGATGAAATAAAATAGCCCAAACTGGCAAATTACTGGCAGTGCTATTTAGCCATAAGTTACTGTTACTATGGGGAAAAGCCAAAATCATGGTAGTTTTCTGGTGGTATCAGACATATTTGAATCTCAGTTTTGTCATATATAATCTGTGTGGTTTGAACAAATTACTTAAATTCCCCAGGAATCAATTTTGTTATTGGGAAAATGTCAGTAATATATTTATCTCATAGAATTTTTGCAAGAATTAAATAAGAGAACACAGGACAGTGTCACCACACACAGCTAAAAGATCTAATAAGATTGGTAATTCTTACTCTTATTTTAATGATTTATGCAAAATGCTTTGTTCAGTGCACATTGTGACACCAATAAAAGCCAGCCCTCACTCTCCATAAAGAGTAGATAGCTGCAGAGGTGGGTTGGAGACTCAGGCTCCAAAAGAATAATGGTCACATGCTGCTCAATTTTCCTGGCTAACTTTGACCTAGAAGTGAATTAGTTACCAAATTAGGAAATCAGCATTGTCCTATGTTTATGAAAATCATAGCACTTGTCCCTTGAACACATAATCCAATAATGACCTCCAGTTGACCTCTGTAGTCCTGCTTTTCATGCCTTTGGCTTACCTCTGTGCCCCCGTAGTCCTGCCTTTGATGCCTGTTGCTTCTCCACCATGTCTTTCTTGTCCCTCTCTACACCTCCTGGTCTGGCACATTCTATCTGTAAGTCCTGAAGCAAACATCATATGCCTATGAGGCTTCCCCACCATCTCTCCCCCAACAACAGTGGGGCAGGTGTCCTCGGCCCTCTTTGACGCTAAGGCTCAATTTATGACCAGTACTTGCCACCCTGTATTATCACTTTGATTTGGATATAAGGCGTCAGCTCTAATTTTCTTAAAACGTGAGCCAAATTCTTTGCAAAAATTCCACAGGAAAGTTCTTGACCTTTAGAAAGACAGAAAATGTGCCAAAATGACCAACTGACACCTTCTTGTAAACTTGTGCTCAATAATGATGCACCCATACATGCACATGCACATATGTGTGTGCAAAGGTGTGTGCACGTGTGTGTCAGGGGGTCCTTCCCACAGTCTTGCAAGGCACCCTGTGAATGTAAAGTTGAATTATGAACATGGACTGATTCATGAGAACACTCGGAATAGATATTAGCCACATGATTAAGGCAAATGATAAGTAATCTCCACTTGACTGGAACCTCAATGCTAAAGAAGTTCAGAAAGAAGAGAGAATTAGTGTGTGCCTGTGATAGAGGGGGATCCCAACAGGCTTCTTGGAAGAGATTGCTTTGGAACTGAATCTAAATTAGTGGGATCTATCTGTCTATGGATAATGATTGATATATATAGAGAGATAATTATTGATGCACTATAGCTATAATTTATGCACACATATTTATCAATGTGAGGTAGAAGGGAAATCCTGGAATATGGAATGCAACAAGCAAAGAAATATGAGAGATTAGGAACAGGGAGAACATGGAAAATGAGATGGGCATACGGTGGGGCAAAAATGCATGTGTGTGTTAACATCTGTACATATATGTATGTGCACACATTAACACATGTTTGCATTTGTGCATGCACATGGTTGGAAAGGGAAATTGGCACCTGAGTACAAGGGATTATTTGTGCCTGACAAGTTTTTTCTAATTTGTTCTGTGGACTCAAGGATTTAACTTTTGAAAGATGGGGCCGACAAGGTCAGAGGTGGAAACTAGAGAATAGAAATCTAGAAGTGAGTAGAGAAGATGGTTAGTCTAGAAGAGGAATCAGAAAAGCTAAGAGGCTAATCAAATAAAATTTGGTTTAAAATATAGAAACCACCAATGCTTAAAATCAAAATTTAGTTTTGCCAGGTATCTGGGGCATCTTCTTCTTCTACAGAGCCTCAGCACTTTAATAAATCAAATGGAAGAAATTAGGAACATATCAATTTCATTTCTAACAACTGATGTTCCAGAAAAAGGGTGGAAGATACTGTGAGAAATAGTTTCTAGGGTGTTAATATAGTCCAATTATTTGGAGACACATTGAAATGCAGATTAGGAATTGTGCAGTGTTTTTCCCAGCAAAACGTTTGACTTACAAAAATCACTGTTGAAATCCAAGTTTCACTTAATTCTTGAAATGCTCTGAATCTAGAAAATGGCTCAATATAGAAAATAACTTCCTCATGGAACTTTTAATTAACATTTAGATGGATTGCGTGAGGAGTAAAACAGGTAATTGAAATAAAACAATTTCTATTTATGCAATATGCACCAGATAATTATTAACTCTTATTAATTATGTTGCTTTTACCATCTCTAATCCAAATGCTTTATTCTACATATGTGGTCTCTGGGGTTTGCTTTTTCTAAATCTGTGCTTGCGAAGATTGGTAGATGATCCCCAACTTGGGATGGCTCAACTTACAACTACGTTTTTATATGCTGCTCAAGCAAGAGCATTTAGTAAAAGCCTGACATTGAATTTGGATCTTTTGTGGAGCTAGTGATAGGCAGCTTGATCCTCTGTCGTGCTGCTGCAAGTCACGCTCCCAGGCAGCCACGTGATTACAAGGACTGGCAATTGTACCCTTGAGGTACTGTGTCCCTGAGCCGTGAAGTTCTATAGGTTAGGTCTGTTAAATCCATTTTCAACTTACAACATGTCTAACGTATGATGGGTTTGTTTATCAGAAGGCAATTCTATCCCAGGTCAGGGAGAATCTGTACATTCTCCTGTTGGACAGAACAGTTGCTCACAGATTGGAATTCCTTTGTTGTTCTCAACATCAGACGCCCTACTGATGCAATATATTAGGGGTATTACTGTTGAAGCATTTTATACTCATATACTCATATCAGTTGGGCTACAGTTTCACACAATATATTCTCATTTAATCACCTCCATATTATTTTTGTAAAACCCCCAAATTTTAATATTTAGAAATAATGTTTTTGTCATTGATCTGTTGCTATTTAGGGAAAATACCAGGAATCAAATTTGAGTTTCCTGTTCCAAGTTCAGTGCTTTCTCAATTCACAACTGAGTCCAATATTTGGTATTCTCAGCTCTTACTATACCTGTAGGCCCAGTATTTAGCAAAGTACTTCATATAAAGCCAGTGGTACACTGGAACCAGCTCAGGAATTTTACAAGTCACTTGTTACAAACAATTAGGTTAAAATTGGGCATGGTGGGAATATTTTCACCATGAAAATTGATAAACACTAAAAATCTGGGCTTCCTCTATGCAAATAAAAGATCTTGTTGTTAAACAGTTGCCCACAAACTGCTGGAAGTCACTCAATAATTCAATAGTGAGTGAATACCCTGACATTTGACCAATTCTCTTTGAAAATATCATTGCACTTTAAAACTGAAATTATCAATCATCAATCATGGAAAATTGTATAGAATTGGTGGAGTCTAAAAAAACTCATTATTTTTGGAAAAATGGAAACTACTGATATTATGTTAGTAGTGAAAAATAAATTATATCTATGTAATGAATACCACAATTATTATTTTTAAGAAGTATTTTGAAGACTGATATGACTCATGCCTAATTGTTTTAGCCAAATTAGTATTACAAACTTACTGATATGTGGGCAATGCTCCCTGATCATGAAGCCCCAGAACAATATTTTCACACTGGAGGGGATTTTGGAGAGCTGAGTGTCTCTCCTAGGAATCCCTGTCCTCAGCATGAGCCTAATAAGCATATAGGCATTCTACCAGAAACCACTTCAAATTATACCATCAAATATTAAAGGGATCATTTATGCAACATTTGGACCTGGATGGAAGAGAGCTGTTTTAATCAGCATTTTCACTGCTATGACTAAAAGCCTTGATCAGAACAAATTGAAGTGAAGAAAAGATTTATTTTGGGCTCCATGGTTTCAGAGGTCTCAGTCCATAGACAGCAGGCTCTTGTCCTCAGGGCTGGAGGTGAGGATGAATGTCATGTTGGAAGAATGTGGTGGAGGGAAGCAGCTCACGTGATGATTAGGAAGCAGAGAGACTCACTACCCAGACACAAAATACATTCCAATCTCCACCTCCTCCAGCCACACCCTACCCACCTCCAGTTACCACTCTGCTAATCCCATCAAGGGATTCCTTCACCAATTGGTTTAAGACCCTCATAAGCCCATAATTTCTCCTCTAAACCTTCTTGCATTGTCTTACTCATGAGCTTTGGGGGACAACCTCACATCCAAACCATTACAATAGCTGGCCTTGAATTCAGAAGAGGATTACTTTGGAGATGCTCCTAAAGTCACCTGAGCATTCTTTGGTACTAGTGGATGGTCTCTGCCAATTAATTTTCCATAAATGTTGCAACATACATTTCTTGGGTTGAAAGAATGAGAATGGAAGAAAATTAGCATTTGTTGAACTTCCAAGAAAACAGGGAATACATGGGGAGAAGTTAGTTGTATGGTGGGGTAAATACGTGTGTGCGTGCGTGCGTGCGTGCGTACTGTATGTAAAAACTGTGCGTTCATAATCCTGAGTTCATAACCTGGACATGATCTGGCCTCTAATGGTTCATGTGTTGGAAGCGTGGTCATGGGTTTGACCCTGTTGGGAAGTGGGATCTTGATGAGGTGGCCTAGCAGGAGGTCCTTCCATCATTGAGGATACTGCTCGTGGAAGGGAAGAATGACTCCTGGAGTGAATTGTCCCCAACGTGAGTTGGTGTAAATGACTGCATCAGACCCCTGAGTCTCTCTCTGGCTTCCTATTCTGAGTTGTGATACTGCTGAGTCCTCACCAGAGACTGAACCAGTACGGTCTGTACAACTTTGACTTTGAACCTCCAAAACCATGTGCTAAATCAACCTCTTTTCTTCCTAAGTAACCTGTTTCAGATATTCCCTTATAGTGACAAAAAGTTGACAGACAAACCTGGGATTCATAACTCTTTGATTCTTCAAATATTAAAAGAATATATCACACACACATTAGGTACCCACACACAGCATTTTGTTTAACCCTAACGACCACCCTTGTTTAGAGACAAGGTCATTGAGGTTCAGACAAGTCAAGTAACTTGTCCCAATTTACCCAGCAAATAATTGGAAGATTCTATATTTAAAAACAGGTCTGTCTGATCCTTTGGAGTTTAGGAGGCATAAATCCAAACAGGGACCAAACACGTCGTGACAGTTTTGCTCCAAGTATCTACTCATGCATGGTCCGTCTTTCCTCCAACCTCTAAATGTGAACTGCAAACCATGCCCATCTTACTTACCATTGAAATCCCAGTGTGTAGCTTGGTCACTGTTGGTGCCCTATGAACAGTGGTTGAATAAGTGTGTGAACCATAAGAATAAAATAAAGTCAGACCGTCACACTCAGCAGAATTTCTCTTTGATGTAACTGGGCAGCAGTTTTAGAATGGATTAGGGGTTGGTCAATCCCATTCAGCAAAGCTGATGTGCTTCCTGATTGTGTGCTCACAGGCAAAAGAAGGATGTCCAGCACGGGGCAGGCAGCCCGCAACCTCATGGGACAGCACGAGTGCAGGAGGAGCCTGTCCTAGCCTCTGCAGTTTCCCCACAGAGGAGCACGACACCCAGAGAACTGATAGCTTGTCATCAGGTTTCTTTCTTGGCCACATGAGTTTTGGTCATGGAATTGAAGGAGTCAGCACAGGCTTCTGGTGACTCTGATTCTGTAATGCCTGTTTCAACCAGGCACTCTTGTGCAAGAGGATAGTGTTGGACTGTTCATAGCTGTTGCTGGCCAAGAAGGAAGGGGAAGTGGAGAGCAGAAGGAGACAGGAAAAGAGGCAGGAAAGATGGAGGAAGATATTTATGGAATTATAACTCCACAGCACATTATTCATGAGTTAATTAATCTGATATATGCATGCCAGGCCTACAGTGTAGATATTATTATCTCCATTTTGCACACCAGATATTCAGGTTCAAAGAGTTAAGTAAGTTGGTCACATAGCTACTAAGTAGTGCACACAGGGTACTGAGGTTCCACATAAGAAAAGGCAGAATTGTCATTTATGAGTCCTCTCAATACGAGGATGCTGGATACTGAACACACATTTAAGGATCATAGGGATGTGGCCAAGTAAGAATTGGAATCCCTCTTTCATTAAGAAAGCATCTGAGACGCAGAGGATCACCAGCCTTTTTTCAATACAATGCTTGTAAGTGGTGGTCTTGGGATTCTCCAGTTGATATTCCTGAAAAAGCTTATGAGCTTCTCCTCCCCACTAGACCCCCACCCTGGAAAATCATCTGTTTGAGCAGGCCAAGTGTGATTTAAGACCACAGTTCCCCTTTCTATGCTGGCAGGTATTTCCAGTGATTTGAAACTCTCGAAGTCAATGTCTCTGCCACGTGTGTGACCTCAAAGCATTTCTATTATTAATGATATCATATTTTTCTCCATAGCAACACTCCCTTAAGTTCTAGATCCTTGTGAGTAGAAGAGATTTATGCCACCTGGAAGGAAGCTGGTGGCACATAAAAGCGGAGAAACCTCTCTTTACAAACACTGGCATTTTAGAAATACTAAGAATGCAAGAATTATAAAGCTTAAGCCCATAGGGTGTTATATGAGGACATGGAAATTTATAACGGCTGTGTCACACTAACAAGGCAGGAAGCAGGGGACAGAGACCCCGAATCATTCTCCTTTATACTTACTCTCAAGGACATTTTACACACTTCTGTATTTGACAAGCTTATTTATAAAGGTAATAGCACACCTCTCTGATGTGCATACTGAGCCCCAGATAAAATGCTACCCGTCTTCCATGCCTCATCTCATTTAATCCTTGTAATAACCTTAGGAGAAAACTGATGGTCGATTAAGTTGACTCCTTCTCCCGCTGCTAATAAGGGAGAAAGCTGGGATTTGAACTTGAACCTGCCTGACTTCAAAGCTCTGCATTCAAAATAAACCTGCCTAATGAAAACAACCACTGAAGGGTTGCTCATATATGTGTGTGTGTGTGTGTGTGTGTGTATTATTTTATTTTATTTTTGCAATCCTCTGAGTTGCTGGTTTAGATATTAAAAGCATCATGAGTGTGTTCTTGAGGGATGTAAGGGGAGAACTATGGAAAGCAAGTGTGTCAGCCTCTGCCTGCTCATGTGGAACATGGAGGAATCTGTCCAGAGAGTTGCCAAAATTTTCTCCAAGGAAACAGGCTTCAGAGGCTCCAGTGAGAGGATAGTGGGCACCAATTTGTGAACAAGCTCTCCCAGCCCTGCCACTAGCTGCTGTGGGCTGGTATTGCATCTGCCTGCACCTTCACTCCCTCAACTTTAAAACACTAATAAAAATACCTACCTGTAAACTACTGTGGACTTGGTCGGGAAAAAAATATGTGTTGAAAGCACCCCCATGCAGCTCCTGGAAAACAAGGTCAACACACTTTGTTTTCTTGCCTGTCCTTCCAACGAGAAGCTTGTGAGAACAAGAACAAAGAAGGAATAAGGGCAGCCCTTGGGGTGAATCTGAAGTGCAGACCATCCACACCCTCAGAGGGACCCAGTCTCCTTACCCTTGTTTTGGTTCCCATTTTCTTTAATAAGTGAATGAAAAGGAGTAAATCTAGCAATGAGAGTGTAACATAAGTCAAAAAAAGAGAAAAGAAAAGAAAAGAAAAGAAAAAAAGAAAAGAAAAGAAAAGGAGCCTTGGAGGAGGATTCTAAGGAAAGACTTGACTCCTCTCATTTGCCACCCATCTGAGCTCCAACTGGTTCTAGTGGTAAATCTAATTATTCATTGAAGAAATGTCACCTGGGAACCTACTAAGTGCCAGGTCCTGTGGTTTGTGTCAAGGGTAAATGGAAACCTGGAGGAAGTCTCTTTCCCAAGGCACTAAAAATATAGAGACTCAACAAATTAATTTTTTGAAATTTTAATGCAGTGAACAAAAAAAGTATTAGGGAAAGGGAAATGTGCACGTGGGCCATATTTGAGGGGCCGGCAGTCAGCGAGTGTCAGCTGAGAGAGGAAGGAGTGTTCTCTTGAAGAAAAATGAAAGAGCAATGGTTCTCTGATGCCTTTCCCTAAGGACGGTGTGAATGGAGGGCAAAGCCTTAGGTGGCGAGGCAGAGGTCTGGGTCCTCATTTCCAGGACACGGGGGAGCGTGCAAGTCACGGAGCACGCTCAGAGTCAATTGCTGCAGCACCATGTGCAAAGAGGCACTGGGGTATGGGAGGTGTGTGCGTGTGCATGTGTGCACACGTGTGGAGCAGAGTGCATGGGGCACATGCAGCATGTCCAGTACTGATCGCCTCTTAGGAGCCCACTCTGCTCTGTTTTCTCAGGAGTCTGCTTCCACGCCCTTGGAACTGGGCCCTGTTTGGCTCCCCTGCCATCCTCCTGGGCTCTCTTTACTTCCTTCTCCATGGACACCGGCTCTTTTGCTTCAGTGCACGTTGTCAGGGTCACATCGTCTCACCTGGTGCCCATTTTAGCACAGGTTTCTGACCTTCTCTTTGAAAGCCATTTCGGCCACCTTCTTTGCTTCCCCAGATTGCACACAAAGGCTGAAATGGCTAGAGATTCACCAAGAAG
>JAJEJO010000913.1:348019-464225 GCA_020662805.1 Glaucomys volans
ACAGACATACACAGACATACACACACACACACACACACACACACAGAGTTGAGGACACTGGGCGAGGGCTCAGGGCCCCTTGCTTTTTATTCCCCCCCAGCTACTCATACAGAAGCACTCTCAATGACTTAATTTTCTTTACATTTATCCTGAGAGTTACTTATCTTTAAATATGCCCGGATTGTAATTTTGTATTTTATCATCTTGAAACATTTTCAGCTGCCCTTCAAACTCCAGGATGCTTCCACCAACTTCCTCCTGCCCCTCCTTCCCAGGGTGTCGCCCTCCCACAGGGCTTCTCCAGCACTTCTTTTCATTGGCTGCACACACGTGGAATCCCAGCTCAGCCTCTCATTTTCTGGAAACCTAGACTCACCATTTCTTCCTTCAGCTCTGCTGAGGCTCCTACAGGATGGAGTCCACATTCCTCAGCAGTCTACACAGGCCTGTGATGAGGCTCCAGACCCCACACCCACTTCACACTGCAGCCCCTGGGTGTCTGTGCCCATCTCTCTTCTGGAATCTGTGCCTCCTCTTTTGCTTGCCTCCCTGGAAAGCTACTGATTCTTCAAGAATGCATCCAACCCCTCCCGCCCCCAGAGTCACTCACAACCCTGCTGATGCCCCCCATGGCTTCATCACAAGCTGGATTGACTGTGCTCCACTCCTCACCTGGACTAGTGACCTTCAAAGGCAAGCTGTCCCAACTCCATCAACAGGAAATAAAGTAATGAAAGTAACAATACTTGTGAAGACTTAGAATCTGCTGTACATCCTGCCTTTTCCACTTTTTGGTCCTTTGATTTGGAGTAAGCAACTTAATCTTTTAAACCCCAATGAAGCTTCTCTGTCAAGGGAGGACAACACCCAGGGGCCGGGAGACCTGCCACAGAGGCTCACACACCTCTAAACTCTGACGTTTGATCTGAGGTGCACTCCATGGTGTTTCAGGATTGTCTCCCTCAGAGCAGAAGAAGGGTGCTTGCATTGTGTCTGGAAAGAAAGAGAACAAATTATTTGTCAATGAAATGGGCAACTGTATTGTTTATTAATTCTATTTCCCAAATATTCCTGGGTTGTCCATTTTCCAAGCAGATGGGAGGATAGCATCTCTTCAGCTCTTTGGAGGTAGTTCTGGTCATGTGAACTATCTGTCCTTGATGAAATGTGATCAGAAGCAGTGTGGACACCTTTGGAGTCGAAGCATTAAGACTGGCATCAATCCATCGTCCTGCTCTCCCCCACAGTCCTGCCACTGTGATGTCCCAGACAGTGGCTGCCCCATCAGTCTGGATCCTAGAGGAAGAACACTGCGGAACAGGGATGGAACCAACTCACCATGGGTCAGTACATAAACGAGAAGTAAGCCTTGAGTCTGTTTCCAATCAGACCTCAGGAGGCTGATCATATGTAGGAAGAATTCTACATGATCTCTATAAACTTTTCTACCTGACGTCATCCCTAATATCTTGGAACATTACATTACACCTATACATCAAAAGAGAATTTGCATATATAAGACCTAGGAATTAGACCAGCAACTCTGCAAATGCTAGAATACAATATAGGCTCAACAATTCAACATATCGGTACAGGCACTGACTTCCTCAACAAGACCTGAATAGTGCAAGAAATAAGACCAAGAATCAATAAGTAGGATGGCACCAAGTCAGAAAGATTCTGCACAGCAAAGGAAATAAGAGCATGAAGATAGAACCAACACTGTGGGAGAAGATCTTTCTTACCTGCTCCCCAGACAGGGGCTTAATACCCAGAATATATAAAAACTCAAAAACCACCAAATATGACCCCCCAAAAAAACCCAATTAACAAATAAGCAAATGAACTAAAAAGACAATTCTCAAAGAAAGACATACAATTGGCCAATAAATATGTGAAAAAATTCATTATCTCTAGCAATAGGAAAATGCAAATCAAAACTGCATTGAGATTTCATCTTACTCCAGTCAGAATGTCAATTTTAAAGAATACAAATAATGATAAGTGTTGATGAGGATGCAGGGGGAAGGGTTGATCACTGAAAATTAGTACAACCATGCTGGAAAACAGTATGAAGATTCCCCAAACCTAGAAATGGAACCACCATATGTCCCAGCTATCCCTCTCCTTGGTATTTATCCAAAATCGGCACATGATTGTGACACAAGCACCTCAGCTTTCATAGCAGCACAATTCACAACAACAAAATTCTAGAACTAGTCCTGGTGCCCAGCAACAGATGAATGGATAAAGAGAACGTGGTATATGTGCACAATGGAGTTTTACCAGTCATTAAGAAGAAGGAAATGATATCATCTGCGAGTAAGTAAGTGAAAATGGAGATCACCATGCTAAGTGAAATAAGCCAGACCCAGAAAGTTAAGTGTCAATTTTTTTTTTCTCATATACAGAACTACACTAAAATAAGGATGAGAAAAAGTAGTTGGGGGGATTCCATGAAAATAGAAGAGAGATCAGTGGAGTAGGGGAAGGAGGTTGAGGTGGAGAGAGGAGGGCTGAGGAAAGGGAGGAACGGTGAAGGGAAACTGACCAAAGTATCCTATGTACACTCTGAACATACACAGTGGATTCACCTTTATGTGTATCTATCATGCACTGCTTATAAAGCAACTGCCAATAAACAGAAGTAAGACAGGTGGAATACAAGAGAGGGAACAGGGGAAGGGAGGAGGGAGGAAGGAAAAGTACTAAGGATTGGACTGGAGCAAATAATATTCCATATACAATTAGGTCAAAATGAACCCTGATATTATGCATAACTCTAATGCACTAATAAAAATATTCTCAGAAAATAATGAGGAGCAAGTATTATCTGCATCTGAAAGATGAGAACCTAAAGCACAGACTCAGAAGATCGTAAGCCTGTCCCAAGGTCAGAAGGCGGATCAGTCGTCAAGCATGACAGACCAAGATCTGAAGCCACACTCAAACCTCACCAAAGCTTAAAGGCAATGAAGGAGAGTGTGTGTGGAGTCTGCAGATGGGAGTTCGCAACTGGCCCTGTCCTTATGAAGCTGGATTAACCTGAATCAGTTTATTAACCTCTTGGAGTCTCAGTGTCCTTTTCTACAAAGTACACATAATTACACTTCAGCCTAGGAGTGGTGACAGGGTGCATAACGATAATCAGGAAAGTATTCAACAGCGTGTTCTAAACACGTTATGTAGTCTCTTTACCGGCTGCCTCTTTTGTGATTGATTTGGGCAGCAAAGGGGGCCTTTATCTATGTGTAGAGATCATCAGACCTTACCTAGTGGGGAGGGTCAGAGAAAAAGAGAAGGGAGAGAATGGATTCTTGCCCGCCTTACTATTTCTGTGCCTGTTTGCACGGCTGAATGAAGATAATAGTGCTTATCTGACAGGGTTTCTATGAAGATCAAATGAGATCATTTCTGCGAGAGCGCTCTACCAATGCAGAGTGAGGGCATGCCAGGTATTGTTATTCCTTCCATTCCGTCTCATTCAACAGAATGAAGGCAGGAAGAATCCCAGTGCCTGAGCATTGTTAGGAGACAGATTTGTGTTTTCAATTGTTCTTGGAAATTCTAAAAGTAGTTTCAGCATGAATGAGTACTGGAGTGATTTCAATTTCCCTTTAAAACCAGAAATGCCAAAACCCTGTGATTTAGGCTCCTAGGAAATGCCACTGGAGCTGTGTGCCTGCCCTCGGTTTTAATCAAGTATTTAGTACTTGGTGAAAGTGAGAAAATAATGTCCTCCATCATGACGAACACTTTGAGGGCGACAGGCGAGCTCTTGAGGATCCACTATAGTTTGAAGGTCCAAATTTATTTGTGTGGTTTCAAAAAGGCTCTTCATAGGCGGAAACCTATTTCATTGCTATCCCTCTGCTCTCCCTCTCCAGCTTCCAATCCCAACTCTGTTCACCCGGATCTCCTCACTATTTGGCGACTGCGTCAATCAACCTAGGCCTCTGTGCAGTTATGCTGGCTTTTCCCTCTGCCTGGAGTGCCTCTGCTCACCAACCTCCTAGCACCCACAGCTGACAGATCTGCTAAAATCACAGCGCTGAGTCTTCCTTCTCTGCCTACTCTACCAGAATTTGTCTTCTTCCCCTGTATTTCCCTTGGAGTCAATTATCTATCCACTAATCCCCTCCTTCTCCATTCCTCTCATCCATGTCTTCCTCTATCCCTCCTTCCATCATTTAACACCGAGTGTCTCCTATATTGGGGGCTCTGTATGAAACTCTAAAGTCCCACAAAAGGGTAAAAACAAACACAAGGTCTCAGCCTTCATTTAACATAAGTAACTACAAAGCATGTGGTTATGGTGAGTTATAAGGTCATGGTGACAACTGAAGATGGAAATGGTTTTATCTTGGTGTTATGGTTTGAATGTGAGGTGTCCCCCAGAAGCTCACATGTGACACAATGCAGGAAGGTTTAGAGGGGAAATGATTGGGTTGTAAAACTCTTAACCAGTGTTTTGTCCCCTGACTAAACTGAGTGGTAACTGAAGAGGTAGGGTGTGACTGGAGGAGATTGGAATTGGGCCGTGGCTTTGGGGTATGTATTTTGTATCTGGAGAGTGGAGACTCTCTCTCTCTCTCTCTCTCTCTCTCTCTCTGCTTCCTGATGATGCCAGCTGCTTCCCTCTGCCACACTCTTAGTCAGCCGCAAAAACGCTGACTAAGACATGGGCAAATCAAAGAAAGCTCAAATAGGAAGAGACCTCCATGCTTACCCCATTTGAAGGATGAATGAGAAATTGGCAAATTGGATTGGTAGATTATAGCAATTCTGACACTGTTGTATGATACCTGTGTATGTGGCTTCCTGACTCTGACTTTGGAAGCCATTTGAGAGCATAAATTGCATGCTGTTATCTATTCTAGTCCCTTGAGAAATGCCTGGCACTTCTAAATGAATAGGTACATAGTGATGTTTTAGGAAGAAGGAAAAAGAATTTTTTTTTTTTGACATAAAGGAGCTCATGATGACAAGACTAGGAAAATTCAGGCTTCAAGATGAGCCTCATGCCTCTAATCTCAAGTGATACTGTGAAGCAATAAGTGAGGCTTATTAAGCAATCGAACATATTCCAGACACTTGCTGAATATGTTCCCTGCCTGTAAAACAATTATTATTATCTCTACTTTAAAGCTGGAAAGACTGGGCACAAAGGACCTTAGGTCACACAGAGTGACTCAGCAGAGAGTCAACCCTGGCTCTGGCTGCAGCCCCCAAGCTCTTCGCCACTGCACTGCACCCTGTCCACAGTGGCTGCTGCTTCTTTGACTGCTTTGACTGCCCAGAGGCAGCCTAGGTTAGCATGAGATTCCGAGGCCTCACATCCCAGCAAACTCATGCCATGCACCACTTCCTAAAAATATTGGGTTCAACCTTAGGAGACACCATGAATTGGATCACTCTGATCATTCTGCCTAGTGCATAAAGCCACTGATCTGGAATCTTTGTTCGTGACATATTGCCATTATTTGGATATGAAGTGTTCCCTGAAAGCTCACGTCTGAGACAATGCAAGAATGTTCAGAGGTGAGATAATGATGTCATAAGAACTATAATCTAATCTGTGGATTAATCCATTTGATTAATTAATAGTTGGACTAGATTAATGGGTGATGACTACAGGCAGACTGGGCATGACTAGAGGAGGTAGGTCACTGGGGGTGTGCCCTGGGGATCATCTTATTCCTGGCTCCCTGCAATCAAAGCACTCTCTGCTTCCTGCCTGTCATGAACCAGCTCTTCCCTCCATCAAGCCTTTCTGCCATGATGCTCTCTGTCTTTGCTGGGGCCCAGATCTATGGAGTTGGCCAACCATGGACTGACTCTCTGAAACCATGAACCACAATAAACTTTTCCTCCTCTAAGCTGTTCTTGTCAGGGCTTTTGGTCACAACAATGGAAAACTTACTGACACAGATATCGATGGCTTCCATGTTTTATATGCCATAGTGATTAAGTTTGGCAACCCAGAGTTCAAATACCAGCCCTGCCATTTCTACAAAATCTCAGACAAATGTAGCTCACCCTATCATCTTATATATTTTCAGTACAATGACACCCAGTGTAAAAATATTCCTTGTATGCTAATTAGTGTTTTATCCTAAAGTGTGTAAGCAGAGCAAGAATGTTCTCAGTTTGATTTTCTCCACTGACCACACTGGTGGCAGTGCAGAGACTGGTCTCAGGGCATAAGACTGGCCAGAGGGAGTTCAGCATAGAACTCCTGAGGTCCTCCAAGGGCAGGGAGAGGTGAGAGGCCTGGAGCGAAGGCCATGGTAGATAGTGGAGAAGTCTAGACAGGCCACCTGAGCATGGGGACAGCTGATTATGTGAATGGTAGAGCAGAGGGAGGGAAGGACATCAAGGTTGACCTGGCAGGCCCTGCCTTGGTTGACAGCCAGATGGCCCTGTCAGGAGCAACACCGCTCAGAGGAGGAAGACAGACGAGGCGTCTGCAAGGTACCCAGTGGGAGAGGCCCTTCTGAAGGTTCTTGGGTTAAGATGGGTCAGGCCTTGAAATAGAGAATTAGGCAGAAATAGTACATACAAGGTAAGTAGAATCATGTGACAGAGGGAGGAACCTCTGTCAAAGAGAATAAAAGTTCAGTGAAAGGAGGGAATTTGTCCTGTACAATGGTGATGGGGAAGAACTAGCAGAAAGGAAGTGAGGGCAAGCCCTTGAAGCAAGGCCCCTGGGAAGGGTAAACCCGCAGTACAAGAAACAGATTAGCAGAAGGAAGAATCAAAGAAGCAGATGAGCTCATGCAGAGTCCCTGGTGACTAGGAAATGAGGAAAACACAGGCAGATGCTGGTGAGGGGGGATTTTGTCTCCGTATTTGCTCAGGGAAGTAAGGCAGTCAGGTGATGAACTAAGATTGAAAAGGGGAGACTTAGCAGGTCAGAGGGAGAAAAGAAAAACGGAGGTTTGAAATTGAAGTGTTCTGAAGTGGTGAGCAGGACCCTGATAGAGAGGAAAAAGCACATTTTAATTTCAGAATAACAAGCAGGCTCTCAAGGCTCTGTCACTTCTGGGCTCCTCAGCGTAATGTCTGCCTTCTCCAGACCTCAGGGGTACCCAGCCTCTGTCACAGAGGCTGTTTCTAGCAATGACATCAACTTCCAGAGCATCAACTATTATTTGCTCCATGTACAGGAGGTGCTCAGAGGACACTGGGGAAAAGAAGACCCCACAGAGCCATCATGGTGGGTGAATGGGGTCCCTTACCCTCTCGAGGAATGAGATGAGGTTTAAAGTTGAACTTTTGAGATTACGTTCACTCACTGCTAGGTTAAGCCTAAAACCTCTATGGAGGCAAAGAGGAGCTTTAATCACCTTCAATCCCTGTCTCCACACAGTAGGGCAAATCTGTCACTAGGGCTTTGAATCAACACAAGAGGCAGTGGCAATCTGAATCTTGCAGTTAGCCCTGAGTTGGAACCCTGGCATCGCCACTGAGCTGCGGTCAGACTTAGAACAATTATGCAAAAGCAAATGCCCTGTCCCTGAATTTCCTCATCCACAAGTGGGAGTTTTGAGGCATGCGTTAGAGCGTTACACAAAAGTCCAGGAAAAATATGTTTAGGATCGTGCTCAGTAACAAATATAGCACAATATTTTCTCTTTATAAAAAATAATAAATCTTTACAAATGAGGTGATCTACTTGAAGAAAAAAATAATGTATTTTCTCTTAAAGTGAAAAGAGACACTGCTTTATCCTACAGAAAAGAGAATAACTGCAGGTAAATCATCATAAAGGAAGGGAAAAAAATTCCCTCTGTTCTTCTAGAAACTGGACCAAGAACAGGAGAGGGAGGAAGTTGAAATTCTGAGAAGACAAGTTGGGCTTAATGTGGAGAATTACACAGAAAACAGAGAAGCTGGGACTCCTTCAGCTGGCAGCAGAACGTAACAAGAATTTAATAGCATCATCTTCTATTTGTTCTTTCATGTTTGGTGTATTCATTACATTATTTGTAGGTTTGCATTTCACTTATGATGATTCTTATTTTCCACTTGAGATGGTAGTTTATGTTTCTTTGCAAAGTGAAAATTTTACAATAAAAAGTGAATCTGTTAGAAGGAAACTATTGAATAACAGGAATTCACACAGGAAATAAACACCCTGAAGATGACAATGACCCAGATGGGGAAGTGCAGGATCAGTGGAGGAGTCGTTCACCTGCAGTGACTCAGCGTCCACAGGGGATTCAGAGGGATGCAGTGTCTGAGAAGCTGAGGACAGCACTTCTAAACTAAAACTCTCCACTTCAGACATTTATAGTGCACATTTTTCATCCTCCAAAGAATTGAGCATCTTGGCCAACACTGTGTGAGCCTATGGTAGCTGGCTGTCCCGCACTGCCAGGGACAGTCCCTCAAACAAAGAGTTGTTTTACGTCCCGTGTGATATTCAAAGTGGCCACTGTACAGTCATTATAAATTTGCTTATAATTATTACACACACACACACACACAGTGTGCTTTTTGTGATATTAAAATAAAGATAATTGTCTAGATATGCTACTGCCATGTACAGTGAGAAAAGATTTTGTTATTTATAGATGTTTCTAAGGATTGTTTCCACTGAAAAGTTGCCAACAATACTGACTTTTTGGTGTCTGAGTTGCCTAGATAATGCACTCAGATCAGCCTATCTCTGTGGCTCTCTGTTTTCTGGTGAACCTATGATACTAGAAATACCAATAATTTATTTAGCATGTGTATGTGTAATCACACATAAAGTATTTATGATAATAACAAATGGCTGTGTACCTCATAAAATATGTATAACACAGTAATGTGTATTATTTATTATACTATAGGACTTGTTTTATTATAAACCAATAGGTTTATTTTATATACTGCATTCAGGTCTTTCTGTCAGCTTTTCTTATAATCATATGTGTAACTAGATTATATTAGCTATGAATTTCATTTCCTAATTTTGCAAAACCGCATTTAGAAAGTGTAAATGTCGGGACAAATAGAATTGAACATCTTGACTGACTCTGCGAGTTCTCTTGTGCTGAACTCAAGTTCTGGTTTTCCACTTTCTCCTGTGTTACCTTGAGCAGTGCTTGACCTCGGAGCCTGGGTGCCTGTTTGCAAGGACAGGATTCTATCCATGTACTGCAGCCCTTCAGACACTATAATGTACTTAGCACACAAACTGGCATATGGTAAGTGTTCCAAACATGCTAACTTTTCTTTTAAAATTACAATTTTGCAAGAATTACTTTTCCTTGAATCTTATCAGTGAGAGTTAAAAACAGTTATCTCAGAGAATTGTTGCAAAACTCTACCAAGGTAATGTTTGCAAACTCAAATGAGGTGCTTAACATATAATGGATCTTCAAATGCTGCCTCTTTTCTCTCCATGTGTGTTAGTGCTGACCTTATTGTCATATATTTCTTATTTCTTAAACTATATATTTTTAGGCCTTGAATGCCCTCTGAATTAATCATAATGGAGAAACATGTCAATTAATAGGATAGGCATACAACTGGCTTTTACATGACAGCTGCATTTGTAAAATCCTATATGATATTTTTTTATCTATCAGCAATGGTAAAGGTAAGCTTCAGATATGAAAAGCAGATTGAAAGACTGGTAAAAGTTATAAACTGTCTTTTAGGCTGCACATGCATGTAAATGGCAATCCAGATAATAATCTCAAGATAAAATGGGAAGGGAAGTGCCTATCTCTGTTCTTTGCTCTTCAGAGCACCTGCATTATTCAAACACTTCCACTCAAGCTCTGAGCTTCCTGGAAATTGCAAACGTGCTTGTACTGTGAGCAGTTCCAAGTCTTCAGTAATACAGTCCTTCAAATCCCACAGTCACCTGGCCCACGATTAGCCTGTCTGACATCCAGAGCTAAGTATTGGTGGTGCAGGGGATCCCCATACTGCACTGAGCCAATTAAGGAACCCTGAAGCTTAGGAAAGATCCTGGGTCACTTCCTTCAGCCTTTCCTTTTCTCCTCCTCTGAATTCCCACATCTTCCTTACTTTTTAAAGCGAACTTCATAAAAAGCATGAATTCTAGGATTAGATAGATAGCAGTTTGAATCCTGAATCAGTCATAATTTCCTGTATAGTATCTTTCAAACGTTCTTCATGTTAATTTCCAGATTTACAAAATAAGAATTCATACATTTGCTATAATTAAATGAGACAATAATAAATGAGATAATACATGAGTGCCTGACACATAATATTTTTCTTTCAAAAAGATGACTCTTAGCCTGGCACAGTGGCACATGTCTATAATCCCAGCAGCTCAGGAGGCCAAGGCAGGAGGATCTTGAGTTCAAAGCCAGCCTCAGCAAGAGTGAGGCACTAAGCAACTCAGTGAGACCCTGTCTCTAAATAAAATACAAACTAAGGCTGGGAATGTGGCTCAGTAGCTAAGTGCCTCTGAATTCAATCCCTGGTAACCCCCCCAAACACACACCAAAAAAAGTTGACTTTTATCCCCCAAGATAGTTTTAAATCTGTCTTCCAATGAAGTCAAAAGAAATTTCTTCCTCTTACATATACCCTCAAATGTTATCTGCACTTGTCTTGTGACACATAACATGGTCTTAACCCAATCAATGAATGGAGAACAGAACTGAGCAGACACTTCACAGAAGACATACAATTGATCAACAAATATATGAAAAAATGTTCAACATCTCTAGTAATTAGATAAATGAAAATCAAAGCACTCTAAGATTTCATCTCACTCTAGTCACTCCTGCAATGATCAATAAAACAAGCAACAATAAACATTGACGTGGATGTGGGAAGAAAGGTACACTCATACATTGCTGGTGGAACTGCAAATTAATGCAGCCACTCTGGAAAGCAGTATGGAGATTCCTTAGAAAACTTGGAATGGAACCACCATTTGACCCAGTTATCTCACACCTTGGTTTATACCCAAAGGACTTAAAATTAGCATACTACAGTGATGCAGCCACATCAATGTTTATAGAAGCTCAATTCACAATAGCTAGATTGTGGAACCAACCTAGATGCTCTTCAATAGTTGAATGGATAAAGAAACTGTGGTACATATACACAGTGGAATATTACTCAGCCTTAAAGGAGAATAAAATTATGGCATTTGCAGGTAAATGGATGGAGTTGGAGAATATCATGCTAAGCAAAATAAACTAATCCCAAAAAGTCAAAGGCCAAATATCTTCTCTGACATGTGGATGCTGTTCTATAATGGGAGGGGCAAGGGAAAAATGGAGGAATTTTGGATAGGGCAGAGGAAAGTAAGGGGAAGGGAGTGGGTATGGGAGTGAGAAAGATGGTGGAATTAGATTGACATCTTTACCCTAAGTACATGTACAATTGCACGAATCATATGACTCTGCATCATGTACAACCAGAGAAATGAAGTTATGCTCCATTTGTGTACAATGAATTGAAATGCATTATGCTGTCATGTATAACTAATTAGAATAAACTAAAGAAAAAAATTTAAAAATTAAGTCATTTCTCCCACTCCTGCCTTCCGCCTGCCCCACCCTGCTCCAGTTGCCCATAGTAAAGAGAGCTGTGGAAGATGACTTAATGGTCTGTTCAAATACCTTTCTGCATCCTTTACCTCCTTGGGACAAGTTATTGTTCCTATCTGGTAATGAGAGAAATTGAGGAGGAATATGGGCAGGCACCCAGATGGGCCTCCCACCATGAAACCAATTACCGGCCCAACCGGTGTGAACTCCTGTGGTTGTGGGAGTCAGAAAACCCAGTTCACACTAGCTAAGTGAGAAGGGGAATCGGGTGCTCCTGTGAGTTGAATGTCCCAGAGTCGATTTAGCTTTGGGTGAATGATGATTCAGGCCCCAAGCGATGCCATTACAGGCTTGACATTTTTCTCTTGTTCCTGGGGGTGGAACACATTGCGACTTCTGTCTTTGACTCCAGTGGCTTTGGGCTATTGACCCCGCAGTGTCTGTTCCAGCAGAGGAGAACACCCACTTCCCTGGACTGCAGACTGAAGTCAGAGAACTGACTTCTTGGTGACAGTGAACCCCTGACTGAGATCACTTCCCTCCCTGCACCCGTCTGTTACCAGGGGATGGAGACACTGGCAGCCAAGCCAGGCACAGCCTGCACACTGCCACCTGACTGAGGCCAACGTGGGGGAGTTGGGGAGGTCAAATCAGTCTTATTCACTCCACACATGTGGACCAGACGGGGACTGACATCTCCCAAGACAAAACAAAGTTATTCTCAGAAGATCAGTAAGACATGTGATGGGTAAAAAGAGTTGGAGTCTACTCCAGGGACAGAAGCAAGAGAACCCCTCCTCCTGAATGGCCTGCCAGTGCCCCCTCCTTGAGCCATCCTGGGGTCATTTGGTGGAATAAGTGCATGTGTGTATGCGCCCAGCTCCACAGGTCTGACATTGGTGGCAGCAATGTCAAGATTTCTTATATCACCTGCTCCTTTGGGCTAAAACCTCAACAGCAAATAGCATAAGTACAAATGAAACGAGTACGTGGGCAGAAAGATCAGCTGTTAATTGGGAAAACTAATCTGTAGTCTTAAAATGACAATCAAAGATTAATGAAGGGGGAAATAACATCAGTGACTGTTAGGTGACTATCCTTTCAGAGAAAGAAAACTAAAGATTCAATGTCTTACCAGTTATCACAGGGTACTGGAATTGATTTTTTCCCAAGTTATATTAACCAGAAACTACTTATGAGTTGTATTTCTTCAGTCTCTTTAGAACTAAAAGGTAATATTATTAATGACTAGAAGTTAATATAATTAAATATCTAACACTTTATTATGATTATAATTAATATAAAAGTTCATATGATGTTAACAAAAGATACGATATTGATTTTTAATGTTGGATCATTATAAGGAATAATTACCCAAAGAACATTTCTGAAATTCCCATATATCTGCTCCTAAAGATATTGTCATCTTCACCAAAGGTTCTTAGGTATTACTGTGAGATTAAGTGAAATACATTCCTTGAAGGGATTAGTAATATGTGAAAAAAGTTCACCTTTCTTGGAAAAGTTTTTAGAGTTTCTATTACCAGATAAATAAAATAATTCTGCACGATGAAAAAGCTCATACCCAAGCTTAGCATTCACCTAAAGTGATCATTCATTCGTTTAACAAATATTCATCATGCACCTAGATATTATTTTAGGAAATGCAAGCTAGTTGTACAAAAGGCGAAGTTTCTGCCGTAATGGAGATATCATTTTGGTGGAAGAAAAAGTGCAAGTAATTGTATAATATAGTATTAAGTAAATAAGCATATTGAATAAAAGACACATATAATCTAGATTTTTATAGTACCATGTCTTCCCTAGTAACACTTGGGTCTTTCAATTAAATTTCTTGAAGTTTATCATTATTCTGAATCTTTTGAAATATAGATAGAAATATAGATATTATTATTGTTACTTGCCTTATTCTCTTTGAAATTTGTCTTAGCATAAATGCAAATATCCCCTTAACTTGAGACAAATGGTCAGATCTGTTCCTGCCAAGCCCAATACAATGCACTCCCACAGAGGACCTGCTAGGTACTGAGCCCTGTTGCCAAGGGTGGGGAGAAGCAACAGAACGTGAGCAAGGCAACACAATGTGCTACGTGCAACACTAACCAGAAGAGGCAAGAGTTTGAGGCACACATAAAGGCACTCTGGGTAGGCAGAAGAGCATGCTCAAAATGCACTGTTACCCCACAGGGCCTTCAGTGTCTCTGGGACACAGGGAGGTGAGATGGGGTGATGAGGAGCAGTGGCGGAGTAGAAGCAAGTGATAGGACTGAAAAGCAGTGGCAGGGGCTCCATTGGGATAAGCCTTGAGTGCCACGCTGGGACGTGAGCCTGTGGATTTAAGTCAGCAATAAAATCTGAGGGAACAGAATAGTAAAAGAAGGACATAAATGTGCTACGCAATCATCGTTTAACACGGTCAAGGTCCTAGGCCTTTTCGCAGCACTACACAGCTGTCTTCATCAGTGATTTGAATGCAGGTAGATCTTGTTACTTCTCTGTGCAGTTGCTCCACCCCTTTCACATACAGCAATAGCCAAGCCTTGGAGACATCCTGCAGAGCCCTCCATAATCCAGCCCTGCTGGCCCTCTACCTCCCCTCTCTACCCACCCCATTGCTCACTCTACTGCTGCACTTGCTCCACAAGCCAAATAAACTCCCTCTCAGCTCCAGCCGTCCTTAGACTGGGATGCTCTTTGCCCAGGTGCCCATGGACCCTGCATTCTCTCCTCTCCAGTTCTTTGCTCAAACATCACCATTCATCGAGGCCCACCCTCTCCACCCTATGGAGAAATGTTAGCACTTTTTAGCAGTTCCTCTTCTTCTCCCTGTATCCCATTTAACATGAAGCTGACACCCCCTGGTGTATTATACATCCTACTTCCTTACCATGGTCATATCCAGTCTCGCCCCACTGGAACATCAAATCCTGCAGGGAAGGAAGTTTTGCTTCTATTATCTTCTGTGGAATCTGCAGCCATGCATGGATCTTGATAAGAACTCAGTATTTGTTGAATAGATGAAAAAATAAGTGAATCTCTCTGACTCCAAGTCTTTTCCTGCAGTCACTATGCGAGTATAGAGCCAGTTTCTTTAATTTCACCTCACAAGTTCCTACTTCCTTATCAATTTATTCTGAGGTCAATTTTTCATTACATACAATTTCTTGTTCCATTTCTGCCATTTGCAACCATAAATTTAAAGATAAATGAATGTGATGAAAATGGGCAGAGTGAACATATATACGTTTTAAATGTGTGATTTTTACCTGAATCATTTCTCCCTTTTCAGTCAGGACTGAATGATGCACAAAAGCAATCAATGGATCTGAAAGAACTCAAGAGGATCACAAAAAAAGCACAGCTATCCAATGGTGCATTTCTTTATGTCAATTACTTTCATTGCCTAGAACCTAAAAATCATTTATGCAATACCTGATTCCATAGGCATTCTCTTTTCTTCAGGTTGCAATATGACATTATTTCAGGCATTCATTACCACCATGTTCCTGGAAATTGCCTAATGTTTTCTCTTATTTCCTAAACAATCCAATGTAGTACACGTCAATACTGTGTTTAGTGCCGTTCCTTCATTTTTGGTAGCAAGTGAGCTTATCTTTATTTTAATTACTCCCTTGAATTTTTGCTGTTGTTCTTGTGTTCATTTGTTGTTCTTTTCCTTTTCCTTTTTCTTCTTCTTCTTTTTTTTTTTAACTGTTAAATTGATGTTACTTCTGGAATGGCCAAAAATGGAATTTAACATATCCATTCTCCAAAAAACACCACCACTAAAACTGGACAAAATTTACCAAAATTAATCTTTTAGTTCTCTGGAAATTGATTAAAGACTTGCATCATGTTAAAAAGCATTTATTCAAGAAAAAAAGCTATTATAAAAAAGTATGCTAACTCTTGGTGAAATCAGTGATTTACTTTTCCGGTTTTCTCCTGGTTCTTTCACCTCCACTGCTGACCTACAGAGTCTCCTCTCTCTGGTTTTAGGAGCCAGAAAGAAACTCTATGAGGTAAGAGTTTTAGCAACTATTTCCATAAATTTATAACTCGAACTCCTTCTTTAGTCAAAGTCAAAAATAGACTTAAGTATACTCAAAAACACACCCCAATCTGGGTCATTTCTGTAAATTCTGGCTCTCCTCCCTAATTTGTCCACTTTTGTATATTTTGAAGAGTCATCTAAAATGTCAGCAAGATAGAATAGGAGGTCCCCTGCTTAGATTCCTCAAAACTACAGTAATTTTGCAGCCATTCACAGACAAAATTGCCTTTTCTGGAACTTGGGAACTGAGGTAGGAGGTTGCAGAACCCTTGTTAAGACAAAGACCAAGAAGGCCATCTTGAGAAGGCCTAGCTGGCAGACTACTCACTGTGGTTCTGACTCCAAACAGGAAATGGCTCTGTGGACTCCTCTACAGCCCATTTGGCCTTGATCTTGCCATCCGAACCATCCATCAAGGGACCTGGAAGTAGCCAGGCCCACTCATGTCTCAGAGGACAGGCCCAGGGACCTCAGTCCTGGCTGTAGACACTGACACAATCCTATAACCCACTCCAGCCTTTCTCAGATGTCCTTCTCACTCCTGTCTACACCCCAGAGGCCTGCCAAGCTTGATCCCACTGTGGATTATGAAGTGGTCTGTGACCTGGCTCCATCTCCTCTCCAACATAGGTCATGAGAAGTCTCCCCAATCAAGGGACCTACACCGGGACCCAGTGGGAGACTTCTTAGATACAAGGAAGAAGCCACACCCATCCATACATGGGATAACAGGCCTATTATTTGTGGAACCTGAAGCTTCCTTTCTTTCTAACACCAACCCTACTGATGAAAGTCCTGGAGACAGTCCAGTCCTCCCAAGAACCAGACGGGATCCACACCCATTTGAGCGCTTGGTAATAGATCCATCAACCATGGACCCTACTGTGGCCCAGCAGCAGCCACACGATCTGGTTCCAACCCAAAATGACTACAGGACCAGGGGTGATCCCATTAGCCAGGGGTCCATCAGAAAAAGAAACTCTCCTACTGAAATAGTCTACAGAGACCTAAGGCTATCAGCAGACTTCCCAGCGGAAACTTTGAAGGCCAAGATAAAGTAATGGAAAAAACAAACAAACAAAAGCCTGCCAACCAAGAAAACTATGCATAGCAAAGGTGTCCTTCAGAAACAATGGAAAAATAAAGATATTCCCAAGTAAACAAACTGAGGGAGTTTATCATCACTGGACCTGCCCTACAAGAAATGATGGAGCTTCTCGAATTGAAACAAAAGGACACTAAGTAACAATACAAAAACAAGAAAGCATAAACTCAGTGTGAAGGGTAAATATATAGTTAAATTCAGAATAATATGATGATGGTGGTGTATCAGTTACCTTTAAATCTAGGATGAGAGTTTTAAGATGAAAGCATTAAAAGTAACTAACTAAATGATTTGTTAATGGATTCACAATATTAAAAAGATGTTAAGTGTGACATCAATAGCATGAAAATGGGGGAAGAACTAAGGGTGTGGAGTTTCTGTATGGATTTAAGTTATCAACTTACAGATTTTATAATGAAGAATATTTTATGTAAACCTCATGATATCCACAAAGAATAAACCTCTGGCATATATATAAAAGGTAGAGAGAAAGCACTCAAAGAACACTACTATGAGTAATCAATGAGTCACAAAGATTCAGCCAGAGAGGAAGAAAGGAACAAAGGAAATACAAAATAGGTGGAAACAATTAAAAATGTCAATAGCAAGTCCTTTCATATAAATAACTAACTTAAATGTAAGTGACTTAAATTCTCTAATCAAAAGACACAGCATAGCTGAACAGAGTTTTAAAAAATAGGCCAGGCCATAGCAGTGAATGTCTATAATCCCAGCACCTCTGGAGGCCAATGCAGGAAGATTGCAAGTTCAAAGCCAGTCTCAGCAACTTAGTGAGGCTTTAAGAAACTCAACTTGGCAAGATCATACTTCAAAATAAAAAATAAAAAGAATTGGGGATGTGGGTCAGTGGTTAAGCACCCCTGGGTTCAATCCTCACTATCAAAAAAAAAAAAAAAAGAAAAGAAAAGAAATAGGTCCCAACAATATTCTATGTGCAGAAGTCTCACTTCAGCTATAAGAATATACATAAGCTAAAAGTGAAGGAATGGAAAAAAGTTTTCCGTGCAAATCCAGAATTACATACCAACAAATTGGAAAAACCAGAAGAAAAGAAAAAATTCCTATAAACATGCAATCTTCCAGGATTGAATCATAAAGAAATAAAAATCTGAACATGCCAATAATGAGTAAGGAGATTTGATCAGTAACAAAAAGTATCCCACCAGAGGAAAACCTAGGACATTCTACCCTTGAAAGAACCAACAGTCATCCTTCCCAAACTCTTCCCCGCCGCCCCCCAAAAAAAAAAACTGAAAAGGAAGGAACACTTCCAGACTCATTTTATTTGGGCCAGCTAATAATACCCTGATATCAAAGTCAGACAAAGACAAAGTCAGAATGGAAGGTCATTGATTTTAAAATTCAAGTTTTTCTCTAACTACTCTTTTTGCCACATCCCATAAATTTTGATGCTTAGAATTCATCATGTTTCATTTTGCAATATTTCCTAATTTCTTATCTGAATTCTTCCTTGACCTTTGGATTTTTTCATATGTGTGTTTTAGTAATATGAATTTGGGGATTTTTTTCAGAATATCTTATTGATATTTAATTTCATATTCTGGAGGTCAGAGGACATATGCTGTAAGATTTCAAGTTTTTTAAAGTAGAAAATTTGACCCTACATTTGATCTATTTTTATAATATCTCATATGCATTTAAAACATTGCACATTCTGCAGCTACTGAGTTTATGTTCTGCTATTAAAAATTAAGAAAATTTGATTAATATCATTTTTTAGGTCTTTTAAATGCTTACTGATATTTTTATAAGCTTATCATAAATGGGAAGGAAAGCATTAAATTCTCTAATGTTAGTGGACATATTTATTTCCCCTTTTGTCAGGTCAGTTTTGCATAATAATTTTGAATATCTGTTACATTATTTTGTTATTACTTCCTACTGGTTTCCCCTTTTTAATCTCCTAAATAAAAAGAGAAAAAATGGGGAGGAAATTAATTTTGACTGAATGCCTGTTCAGTAGTAGGCATATCTTATGTATGTTCCATTTATTTTTCAAGAATTTACAAATAGTAACTGCACTAAAGTTGACATATACAAACTATTTGTCAAAGATCACAAGACTAATACAGTAGAACAGGTATTCTACCTCTGATGACATCGGGAAATTCCATTTTTTCAGTACAGTGTACTGTTGGGCCAGTTTTTCTAAGTCATTTTCAAAATTAAAAATCATTCCAATCCTTTGCAGCACACAATTACAAGCTCAAAATATAGAAAGTTTCTGGGGCCAAGCCAGGTGCTGGGGTGCACACCTATAATCTCCACAGCTTGGGAGGAGGCTGAGGCAGGAGGATCCCAAATTCAAAGCCATCTGCAGCAACTTAGTGAGGCACAGTCTCAAAATAAAACATAATAAGAGCTGGATATGTGGCTCAGTGGTTCAGCACCCCTGGGTTCAATCCCCAGTACCAAGCGGGGGAAAAAGTTACTGGGGCCAAAAATTGAATCCACCATAATTACCTAGCTCTTTGCAGCAGGTGAAATAAAATAAAATTATGAATGATTATTTGATCATTATAGCAAACTTGAGAGATATCAATTGCTATCTGTAGCGAGACAGTTATTCCTGGTCACTTGTGCTTCTGCATGAAGAAAACTCCACTGTCATCACCAGCTTGTCATTCTCCATCCCTAGATGCCCCTCCCCCAGGGTGAGAGGAGTAACATCTAAATAGTAAGCTGGCAGCTAACCATGCTCAGTTCACCCTTCACACAACTAACCAATTCCAATGAACCCCTTTTTTTCCCCTCTGACTTAAATGCTCTGATGCCACCCTCCCACTCTCCCCGGGTGGCCAGTGCTGACTGTCTTACCTTTCGTTCAATAGTTTTGGCTGAGCACTGGATCTGTGAGGAAGGGGCCTTCCCCATGCAAAATAGTCACCTGTCTAAAGTAAAAATAGAGACTTAGTCACTAAAACTAGAGCAGTCAAGTCATCTGACTTGAATTAACGATAATGACAATAGTAATGGTGGAGGTGAATTTTAAAATAACCTAGGTCTATTTTGTGTTTTCTGTGTTAGGCTCTGTGCTTACTGCCTGGCATGTAATTTATCTCATTTAACACCAAGGGAGACCTTAGAAAGTGGTGCTATCATTATCCCCACTCTGCAGATGTGGAGTCTGGGGGATAAGGAAGTTCCAGGATTCTAAACTTGGTTTCTTCTAACACAGCTTTGTTCCCATCCTTATGCAGTAGTCTGCCTATAAAGTTTCCCTTGACTACCTAAGATGATGGCAGAGCTCAGAATATATCTAACCCCCTTGATATACCCAAGCGTCCTTTAACTAAAGAACTTAATGTGGCCAAGAAAGGGGACTTAACAGGCTCAAACACAGGAGATACACTCAGAAAATGTGCAAAGAATACATTGGAAAGCTAGGTGCTATTATACTTTCACAAAGTAAAAACCCTATGCTTTATTTATAGCTCTGTAAATTAACATCCATCACTGGAAGTGCTCAAATGCATTTATGTGAAGAAATATTAAAAAGCCAATGATGAATGATAGCAAATGCATGCAACCTGGTGTTAAGTCTCCCAGGACCCCATTATAGCTATCAGCCTCCCTAGCCTGTGATCTGAGAATTCAATCCACTGTACATTTTTCTGTTTATTCTATTAGTGTGTGCTGGAAAACCAAAATAATTGAAGGAACTCTGGAGAGAACTTCTTCAACTTTACAGTCAAGGTTAGCCTTACAGTTTCTGGGTGACTCCCTGTACATTCTAGCCTGACATGTGTCATGAAGCCATACTTCTCTCAGTCTTTCCATTATCAGATATGGAGAGAGAAACTAGTCAAAAATATCTGCTTCTGACAGTGGCCCTCTCAGTGATGCCCACAGCATCTCAGGATTTTCTCATTTCACAAACATGAGAGGGCATGCTTGATCTTCCAGAGAAAGAGCAATGGAAAGCAAAAGGTGGTCTGTATCACAACAGCCCAGGCCTACCTAAAATCTGAAGAGCCACCTTCAAGGTCTTGCCACAATGCTGCTGTGTGACAGTGAGCAAGTTCCAAAGCTCTCTGTGTCTCAACTTCCCTCCAAATGGATAAAGTAAACATTAATATCAAAGTGGAAAATAAATAAGCATGAGTTCATATTGACATAAATAAATGATTAATAAATAAATGAGTGAAATATAAGAGACACAATCCCTATGGAGAGGGATCCTAAATAATCTATGTAGCTATTCCACCCAAAGGAGGTGGAACATTCCCATCTCTTAATGTGAGCCACCATAGATAATTCCTTCCAAAGAGGAGGAAAGAAGCAGCTTTACCAAGGAGAAACTGACAAAGTTCCTCAGCCAGGTGATGGACGGGAGCATTACTTGTGACAGTGGTATTGACATGATCTTCCCTGGGTATCCTGTGAGGAGAACGGTGCTTTGCCTCTATGGTTTTCCTCCCCAAAGTATAGTCTCAGTCATCATAACAAAAAACTGTAATAGACGGATGTTTTCCAAAATATCTAACGATTCCTTCTCAAACCATGTGGCTCATTGAAGACAAGGAAGTTCCAGAAGCTGTCACAGTTAAGAGGTGCCTTAGGAGACATGAGGGCTAAACATAAGGAGGTGTCCTGGCTGAGGTCCTGGAACAGAAAGATGCATGAGATAGAAACTAAGGAGATCTGAATAAAATGCAGATGTCACTTAATAGCATATCTAGGTTGGTTCACTAATTTAAAAAAATATATAGTACCCTGGGATACTAGGGGAAAGGGGGCTCAGGGTTCACAGCAACTCTGCATACTACCTTCACAATTTTTCTCCAAGTCTAAAATCATTCTAAAAATGAAGTTTATTTAAAAATTTTAACACTCAGCCACTACCCCAAAAGTCATAATTTTACAATGTCACAAAATTTTAACATATTGTGGGATGAGTCTGAAAAAATATGTGTAAAACCTAAATGATGAAAACAAAGCAACACTGAGATAAATTGAAGAGGCCTCAGCAAAGAGGCACACTGTGCTCATATTGTTTAGACTTAGTGTTAAGATGCCAGTTATCCCATTGGTCTGCAGATCTGGTGGAATCACAACCAAAATTATAGGAAGCTCTCTTTTCCCCCCTAAATTGACAAAATGATTCTAAACACCATATGGAAATGCAATTAATTTAATAGAAAATTCTAAATGTAAAAAAAAGAACAAAGTTGGAGGACAAACACCACCTGGTTTCAAGACAAATTGCACAGATACAGTGATCATGGGAGGAAGGTACTAACATCAGATAGATGAACAGACCCATGGAATGTTGGTCTTCTTAACACACTGTACTAAAAGAATTAGATATCCTTATGCAAAAGTCTGAACTTTGATCTAAATTTTATACCATCCATGAAAAATACTCAAAATGGACCAATAGAAAATGAAAACTATAAAATTTCTAGAGAAAAACAAAAGAAATATTTAATACCTTGGAAAACCATGGATGATACATTTTTAAAATTATACATTAACCTTCATAAAATCAAAAGCTTATACAAATGTCTCTCATTAGCCAGTGCATAGTTTTGTGATCTCACCAAAATTCAGGAGAGGTCCAGAAGTATGATCGGATAAAGGATACAATTCTTAGTCCCTGACGCATATACCAAATACAAATGAAGAGTAAGAAGTCCAACAGATTTGTGGTTTTTTCTCTTTGCAAGTGGCCCAATACTTTGACTGAAATATTACCACATTATTTCCATTATACATAAATGATGGTAAGGATGTGCTGTGTGTTATATTTATAATCATTTGCCAGTCAGGGAGTCTGTGACTTTCAGGTTTCTCTGTTGGGAGTGCCTTAGACTGGATGGTCTGGATACTCTGAAGAATGAAATTTAACCATTGTCTCTCACCCTGCCCAAAACTCAACTCAAAGTGTATCAAAGACCTAGGTATTGGACCAGAAACTCTGCAAGTACAAGAAGAAACTGTGGGCCCAACTTTTCCTCATGTTGGCTTAGGAACCGAATTCCTCAACAAGACTCCTAAAGTACAAGAAATAAAATCAAGAATCAATAAGTAGGATGGTATCAAACTAAAAAGCTTCTTCACAACAAAGGAAACCATCAATAACATGAAGAGAGAGCCTACAGAATGGGAGAAAATCTGAACCTCAGATCATTAATCTCTGGGATATATAAAGAACTCAAAAAACACAACACCAAAATAAATACATAATCCAGTCAATAAATGGACCAAGGAGCTGAACAGACACTTTACAAAAGAAGAAATACAATGATAAAATATGTGTGAAAAAAGTGTTCAATATCTCTAGCAATTAGAGAAATGAAAATTAAAATTACACCGAGATTCCATCTCACTCCAGTTAGAATGGAAAGCCAGTGGAATGAATCTGATTTAACTTTCCTATGTACATATATAAATACACCACAGTGAATCTCCACATTCTAATAGACTGGGATTGTAATTAGAGTAAGATTTACTCCGTGTTTGTATAAATACATCAAAATATACTCTACTGTCACATATAACTAAAAGGAACAAATAAAAAAAATGAAAAAAAACACTGAGATTTTAGCTCACTCTCGTCAGAATGCCAGTCTTCGAGAATACATACAATAATAAATGCTGGAGAGGAGGTGGAGAAAAAGGAACACTTTTACACTGATGGTGAAATTGTCAACTACTACAACCATTATGGAAATCAGTATGGACGCTCCTCAAAAGACCAGGAATGGAACCACCCAACTATACCACTCCCCAGTATGTATCCTGAAGATTTAGTCATAGTCTATACAGATATATGTATACCCATGTTTATAGCAGCACAATTCACAATAGTCAAACTATGGAATCAGCCTAGGTGTCCATCAACAGATGAATGGATTAAGGAAATAGTACACACACACACACACACACACACACACGGAGTTTTATTCAGCCATAAAGAAGAATAAAATTATGTCATATGCAGAAAAATAGATGGAACATGAGACTGTTATGTTAAGTGAAATAAGCCATACTCAGAGGGTCAGGGGTGATATGTTTTCTCTCATTTGTGGAAGTTAGAGAAATAAAAGGAAAAGAAATTGGTAGGAGCAGGTATCTAAAGAAGCAGTGGAGGAAAAGGGAAAGTGCTGGTGAGTGATCTTGGCCAAATTATACTGTTATACTGTGTGCATGTATAAATGTGTAACAACAAATCCTATCATGATGTACAACTATAATGTACCAATAAAAATGTGGAAAGACAAAGATAAAAAAGAATACAAGTAACAATAAATGTTGGTGAGGATGTGGGGAAAAAGCACACTCATACATTGCTGGTGGGACTGCAAATTGGTACAACCACTCTGGAAAGCAGTATGGAGATACCTCAGAAAACTTGGAATGGACCCACCATTTGACCCAGTCACCCCAGTCCTCTGTATATACCCAAAGGACTTAACATCAGCATACTACAGTGATGCAGCCACATCATTGTTTATAGCAGTTCAATTGACAATAGCTAAGCTATGGAACCAACCGAGTGCTCTTCAGAAGATGAATGGATAAAGAAAATGTGATATATATGCACAATTGAATATCACTCAGCCATAAGAAAGAATGACTTTATGACATTTGCTGGTGAAGAGATGGATCTGGAGACTATCATGTTAAGTGAAATAAGCCAATCCCAAAACACCAAATGTTGAATGTTCTCTCTTATGAATGGTTTCCCATCAGACACACAAGGGGAGGAGGAGAATAAAAGTTGAGTGGATTAGACAGAGGAGTGAAGGGAAGAGAGGGGGGCTAGGATAGAAAAAACAGTGAAATGAATCTGACACAGCTTTCCTATGTACAAATATGAATACACAACAGTGAATTTTCACATCATGTACAACCACAAACTAGAATCCTTATTAGAATAAGACATGCCCCATGTTTGTATAAATATGTCAAAATATACTCTACTGTCATGTATATCAAAAAACAACAAATAAAAATAAAATAAAAGGGTCTTGCTTCATCAACCTCAGAAGTGTTCACTCTGTCCCCCACCCCACATTGTTCATGCTCCACGGTGGATGACAAGCGTCAGTCACAAATGTTCTCTTTCCCAGACTCTGGGTTCTTCTGTAAACAGTGATGCTGCTAATGCCTGAGAAAGCAAAGCCTCAAACAGAGATGTTTCAAACCACAAACAATGTCAAAGCAAATCCTTCCACTTAAAAATAAAAATACTAACTGCAAGAAGCACTTGGGACCTGCTCATATGTAAACAAACACAGGCACACGTTAGGCCCCCTGGAGGGAGCGACAACAGGCTGCTACATCTCAGTCCAGATGAAGGAATCAATGAAGAATGTAATGTCGCCCAAAGCTGATGACCTTGGTAATGTATTAAAGTTCTTTGATTATTTTATTCCCTTGGCAGGAGTAGGGAGGAGGAAATGTCCCTAACTCTTCTTTTTTGTTGAAAGGCGTTTGTGCAAGTGCCTTTGAGGTGTGGAGAACAAGGAAATCATAAACCCCAGGATTCCACCTTTGATTAAGCATGTTGTGATTCCTGAAATTGTTACAGTCAGGCAGGAGTCTCTGGGTTGTAGCACATCGTGTTTGATGTATTGCATAGAAATCAGATAGCGAGAAAAAAAGGACCAATTTGATTCAGAGAATTAGGACTAAAGAAAGAACTCTAGATATGGAATCAGAAGAAGGAGGATAGGTTCTGGGCTCTGGGGACCTCCACGGTCACAGATAACTCACTTAGCTCCTTATAGCCTCAGGTGGCTTACAGTTCAGTTAGTGGAACCCTGGGAAGTCATGACACCTCTCAGGACACCTTGAACACAGGGCTTCACTCATACTAGCAAGAACTGTACCACTGACTTCACCTTGGCCCTACTTTTAGCACCTTTTAAGCCCTAGAGCATTCAGGTTCAAGGTTAAATACACCATATGGCTTAATCTTCATGGGCCTTGAGAGGCAGGTATTACTCTACCTTCTTATAGTTACGGATGAAAAGACTGAGATTCAGAATGGTAATAGTTGCTCCTGGGTCACACAGCAAGCAAGACGGAACATAGATGGGTAAATAAAAAGCCCCCAGAACTGCTTTGAGGGACAGCAGTGGGAGGTTTGACCATGTCCCATGAATTTGGTCTTCATACACACCTGTCCAAATGAACATTTCTCAAATACTTCATCCATAAGCCCACTTCCAGATGTCTGCCAGACCCTCCAGCTACCTGGGTACACCTAATGAGGCTGATAGTCTGCGTGAGCATCTGCGATATCATTTACCTTGTTCTAATATCTGTAAAATCATAGTTGCGATATGCCAATTACCTACTTAAAGAAAAAATTACATTAAACACATATCTATCGAAAACTCTGTCCTTCTATCTAAAATTGGCATGAATATAAGTCCTGCAATTTGAGGAGTCCCAGCCCCAGATTTTTAAGTTTGCTAAAAATGCTTTTCAATCCCCTGACCCATTTTTTTAAATCCTTCACAGTGGAAGAATTTGAGTCCACAGGGAGAATTAATCTTCAGGCTTCAGATTACAACCTCTCCTCACACACCCCACAGGAGAACCAAGTGCAAGGTTATAGGAAGATCTAGCAACGATTCCACATAGAGAGCAGGAAGCTCTTTCCCAGGGAATTTGCAATCCAGGAGTCAGACATCTACGCGATTTACCAAAGGAAGCAGCATTCTAGTGACAAAGTCATTAAAGGTGGAGATGCCTGGTGTACCTGACAAGGTGTCATTACAGAGCAGGCCAGCAAGGGCAGGGAGGGAGGGAAACACAGACAGCTGACTCAGCAGCACTGGAGGAAGTCAATGCAGCTGTCCTGAGGGACCCATGTCCTGCCTAGGGTTTCTAGAAATTTCTCCAGGGGAAGTAACTCTAAGTTTACATTGGATCCTCCTATGGAACTTTGGCAAGTTTGGGGTAGGATTTGTTTGTGTGAAATGAATAGAAGATATGTTGAGCCTTCATCGGGGGTGGCAAAATCTTATTTAGTTGATATAAAATCCAGAATTGAAAAAAACCTCTGGACATTGTAGACTGGTATATGAAATTTATAAAAATGTGACTTTCTTGTAGACAAGGTGGCTATGCTCAGAATGATAAATCCACTGAGAAGTTTCCCAACTTCAAAGAATAAGACGCATTTCCCTCTCAATTTGCCTGATGTAGACAAAGGATAGAATGTACCAAAGATATGAGAACATTTTACATGAATAAAGAAAAGAAATGAAAGAAATACTGGGATTCAGTTCCTGTGAAGTGGGAAACACTTACTCCAAGAAGAGTGGTTAGGAGGTGGGCTTGGTTGGTCCATCCTGGTTCATTTCTGGCTCAACCATAGAATTTACTAACCAATCCTGACTACTAGCTATTCAGCCTCTTCAAACTTCAATTTACTTGATAATTGGTACAAAAATAACACCAAACTTTACTGAGTTATAGTGACCTGAAATGAGGTGACAAGTCCTGATTTGAGAGAGTGTCTGAAGACAGTCATCATCCCTGATATGGGAGGAGTCGACCGGCTTTTGAACCGCAGCACTTTGGTCCACGTTCCTTATATCAGGATTCAAAGAAGCCTAGTATACAGATCACAGTGGTTGTGATAATACCTGAGCTCTGCGATTTTGTAAATAGCATCAGGTCTCAGGTACCTATTAGAACATGTGTGAGAATTACACAGGAGAACCAACAGTAGCTGAGATGATAAGGAGGTTTCATCACCAAAACTTTGCACTTATTTTCCCATTTCAAAGCATTTTCTAATCTCTCATCTCGAGGACTTTCACATTAATTAGAAGTCTAGTAAGGGTCTGACCTTTCCATTTGGCATCCATGTGAATGGAGTCAAAGCACAGAAATCAGTAAGTGGTAGAGCTGGAGGTATAAGAGAAGTGAGCAAGACCCTAGCATTTCCTGTGAGCTCAAAGAAGGATTCTGAGTTCCATTTTATAATGGTGTAAACACTGATTTTGTGTGTCAACTTGACCTGGTTAAGGGATGCTCAGGTGGCTGATGAAATATCCTTTCTAGAAGAGATTAACACTTGAATCAGCAGACTAAGTTGTGTCCTCACCAGAGTGAGAGGGCATCATCCAGTCCTTTGAGGGCCTAAAAGACCAAACAGAGGAAGGGCAAACTCACTCCCTCTTCTTGAGCTGGGACATCATCTTCTCCTGCTGGGGGACATTAAAGCTTATGGCAGTCCAGGGCTTATGCCAGTGGTACTCCAGCCCTCACCTGAAGGCCTGTAATTAGGAGTCACAGGCTTTGCTGGGTCCCAGGCCTCTGGGGGCTCACACTGAGCTACACACCAGCTTTCCTGGTTCTCCGGCTTGCAGACAACTAGTCATGGGACTTTTGGGCCTCCATCATCAATGCAAAACCTTCCATAATAAACTCCCATCTATCTGTCTATCAGTCAATCTATCCATCCTACCCACCTATCGCCCATCTATCCACCTATCTATCTCTTATTGATTCTTTTTCTCTAGTGGATATGCTTGCTGATTAACAGATGGGATAAAAGAAACTCAGAGAAAATAATCAACAAGTCTCAGCATAGTTCTGTTCTCTAGAGTCTGCTTGGATTCAAATTCCAGCTTCTACACTTATTAGGAGTATATTCTTAGGCATCAAACCCGTATGCAAACTAGGGGCAGAATTAATGTCTCTACTCAAAGAAAATGAGAGAAGTAAATGAAGTATTTCCCATGAAGCTCTAGAAGAACACCTGACGCACTGCAAAAGGTTCATCATCTTTGTTAACATTGTATTCCTAGGGTCACCACAGTGTTCCTTCTGGAGCAACAGTTCATAAAATGCAGTCCCTGGGAGTCCCCAGCAGCATCAACATCACCTGAGAGCTTGTTGGAAGTTGGAAAAGCTCATTTGTAACCCCATCCTAGAGCTATTAAATGAGGAACTCTGGGATGGAACCAACAACTGAGTATCAGAATCTCATAAGGAGTCAGATGTACCCTATAGTCAAAGGACCAACTTGATAGAGGAAACCCTCCCACCTCTCTCTCATGGAAAAGGCACAGATTTTTAGTTAGAGAAATTAACCAAAGCAATTTAATGTTTAAGAAGCTAGTATATGAAATACTTGCTCGGATTTGTTAAAATTGATCTTTTGTTTCTCATTTATCTATCATTTTGGGTATTGCACTTCGTTAATAAAAACATCAGAGGAGACTAATAAATATTTAACACAAAATTATCAATAATTTCTATAATTCTGCTTCTCCAAGAAATACAAAGGAACAAACTTTTTGGGGGAGGCAGTACTGGGGATTGAATCCATGGGCTTAACCCACATCCCCAGCCCTTTTTATTTTTGATTTGAGACAGGTTCTTGCTAAGTTGCTTAGGGCCTTGCTTAGTGGCTGAGGCTGGCCTTGAATTTGTGATCCTCCTGTGTAAGCCTCCAGAGTTGCTGGGATTACAGGCATGCACCCCTGTGTTTGGTCAGGAACAAACTTTTTACTGTTCTTTCTGATCTTCTTGCAGGAATGTGGAGAGGCATGTATATTTTTGCATCAAAAAATGCCCATTGGGCTTATGAGAAAAGATTTAACACCAGGTACAGAAAGCATAACACAGTAGTGTTTTTTTTTCTCAGTGAAAAAGAAAGAAATTGATACTATAAGGTTAAAGCATCAGAGGCACTTATATCTGAAGATGTTAACAAATATTTGAAATCAATCTGAGAATTCAAGACGGTATTGATCCTACATCCCAGGCCTACCATTAGTAGCTCTGGGGAGTCAATTGCCCAGTCTGCCTTCTAGTATCTGTGAGTAGGAGCAGGGAGAGAAATTCTTACATTGACCTTCATGTGTTGCCAACCTTGTTGTAATAAAAAAATGAGATAATACAAATAAATAAAACAGCAATTCAAGGAAATCAAATGCCATCAAGATACAGAATTTTATTATCTATTCAAGGAAATAAGATAATAAAAGAGGTTTGTGATGCAGTAAAAAGAATTGGGCTTTAGAATCAACCTTAAATAGTTATAAATTCTGAGTTCACCCCTAGCAAACTATGTTACCTTATAAACCATATATTATTGCAGTACATACAGTACATAACATTATAATATCAATTGTTATAGGGGTACATAATATTATAACATAATGGTATTTCCATGAGATATAAGATAATACATATAAACATCTAGATTTTCCTGAGACCAGGAGCAGATGCTTAGAAGAGATTGGGTATTATTGAAAAGTGTTGAGTAAAATATATAAAAAAGGAAGAGAGAGTGGACGATTGTGACTATGATCTAATTTCTAAGAACTTCATCTCCCTACCTCCATGAACATATCGTTTACTGTGGAAAAGAATATGAAGTCAGAATGCAGAGTAAGATTTTATTTCTTAACACAGTAAAATGTTCTTCTTGCAGTATGAAATGAGG
Organism: Glaucomys volans; assembly: GCA_020662805.1. Lineage (NCBI taxonomy): Eukaryota > Metazoa > Chordata > Mammalia > Rodentia > Sciuridae > Glaucomys > Glaucomys volans. Next base: position 378,202 of record JAJEJO010000913.1, read on the forward strand.
AACATCCCTGCCTAAAAGCTAGCATCTTCCAAGAAAAAAACCAAAGAACTATGAGAAAGAGCCCAAGACAGTGGAACTGAGCAGATTTCACTGGGCCACCTTGGATAATTTTCTTAAACTGTTTGAGTCCAAGTTTCTCCTCTATTAAATGGATGCTCTACCTGTCTCAAAAATTAGTTGCACAGGTCACATATAATTATACATTTATAAGGTCTGGATATAATGGTTTCAAATCAATGTTGGTGGTTTTGTTGTTATCATAAAACTTCTGTAAAGAAGAGAGAATTATGCAAGGAACCACAGCTGACATCTACAAGTTGTCACTCTAAGGAACCAAAAATCCATTACATATAAAGCAGGTTATATATTAGCAGAAGAAAAAGAGAATAAAAGTCACAGCCTGTTTGTAAATCCTGACAAACTCATGGACTCTCTGGAATGAAAGGAGGACTATGGTCAAACTCCAAAAAAAGTACCCAAAGCTTTTTATTTTTCCCGGATCCACATCCTTTGCAGTAAGTGTTTGTAGTTCCTCTCATTGGAGAGGTAGTCTATTTACATCTTGGATATTTACTGGCCTTGGGACTCATTTGGTTAATTAAATAAAGTGCCAATTGCAAGCACAGGCCTCAGGAGACTGGGAGGTTTTGTTTCTCTGGGATCCCTGCTACTGTTTCATGAATAAGTACAGAGCAGCCTGCTCGAGGATGAGAGATCTCATGGAAGAGCCCCCATTGGGCCAGGCCAATACCATCCTTGACCACCACACACTCACCCACTCCCATACCTGTGGAAAAGCCCAGGTTACATCAACAAAGCCACATGCACTAAGATCAGCTGACTACAGACACCTGAGGTAGCCCAATAAGACTGAAAGAAGTACTTAGATTTTCAACAGAAAATGTGAGCTAAAATGTACTTATTACATTAAGCCATTGAACTTTGAAGTTGTTTGTTATATGACAATAGCTAGCTGAAATAGGAATTTTGAAAAATCTAATCCAGTCTCCTACGTGATATTGCAGCTCCTTCTCTCTCTGTCAAATGCTTTTCTAGCCTCTGTTAGATAATGTCTAGCAACATGTCTTTTCCTGATGCATGGATCCTTTCCTGGTGTAGTTCATTCTATTTCTGAACAGCTTTGGCTGATATAATGTTCTCCTCTACGTTTAACATAGTTCATCCCCTCAAAACTTCTATCCCTTGGCCTTAGTCCTTCCTTTGGGATCACACAGGGGAGGTCTAATGGCACACCCATCCTTCACTTAACTGAAAGAGCTCCTGATTATAAACCAGGAGTTTATCTGACTCAGTTCTGTGATCCTGGAGAATGAGGAAAGTTCGATTTGTTGTGCCTGTTCTCATTTTGTTTTTCGTGGTCTGGTTTCTCCCATGAAAGGAAAATGAAGATATTCTGGAAAGTGTTTCTTCCTCTGTTGAAGTCAAGAGATGTGAGAATCTTCAGAACTAAATCTGTCCTGGTGAAGCTCAAGGAAGACAGCTTCTTCCAGAAGTTCTAGATCACAGATGAAGAGCTAATAAGAAGAACTCGTGGTAGACATGATCAACTTCCCAGAATGTGAAAGGCAAGATGTCCTGCAAGGTTAGAGTAGGAAGGTTCTTCATTGGGCTACTTTACAGAAGAGGGAGAAGAATGTGTCCCCATGCAGAGTCCTCTGCAGGCCACTCAAGGACCACTTCCCAGATCATCCCAACCCAGGCAGCATTTGGGTGGAGAAGATTCTGCCTCATTGGCAGATTGTTCCACATTCAGTGTTCCAGTGCCAGTTGAGCTTTGGACATTCATTCACTAGTACCTGAGCTGGAGAACTTCTCACCCTTTGATTTCTCAATCCATTCAATGTGACTTCTTCCTCGGGTTCCTGTTACTCACTTTGCTGTCCTACCATTGGTCCATTTTCTTCCCCTCAAGCATGAGAGGTATTTCCTTCTTCTTTTCTTCATCATCATACTTACAACCAGAACCAAGAGTCCACTGCCAATAGATAAATAGCCCAGAATTAAAACTTAGGGATGATGTCAGTACATGTCACCAATGTCAGCATCACATTACTCCTAGAGTGATTAGAAAGAATGGAGCTTGGAGAGAATCTAAGCAGCTCCTGCCACTCTTGCTAGCTCTGTCAACCTCTCTAAAATTATGATTCCTCTTTTGTTAAGTGAGGATCATATTTCTAACGTAGTATAGATTAAACATGTTACTCTTGGTAAATCTCCCAGGAAAGAGCCTATAAGTATTCAATACCTTAGAGCTGACTTTAGTTATCAGTATTAGTACTACTAATGTTGAGATTTTTAGGTTGACTCTTCCACAAATCATAAATAAGCATTTTTTTATAATTCCCATGACTCCCAGTCCAGGTTTTTCCCCTTTTCATCTGAATCTTGAAGAATTTAGTGAATGAAAGGTATATGTGGAGGATGGAGATGCCCACAGAGACACCATGCTGCATGTAAGCAAAACAGCTAAGCATTTCTTTTGCCCAAAGTTACTCAGAGTCCTCTGAGTCACAGCATAATAGTCATACAATATCTTGTCCTTCAGGCATTCCAAGAATTAGGAAAGTGCCAGAAAAGAGATGTGTCCACAAAATTTCCATCAATCAAATTAAAACACTGTCATATAGGTGGCAATGTTCCACCTTGGCAGCCAGTAGCATATTAACTCTCAAATGCAGACAAGATTGAAGGCAGCTCAAGGACATTAGGGAAAATCTGACGGGAACTAAGCACGAAGGACCAAGGGACATCTTGAAGTATAATTTGTCTGAAGGAAAAAAAGAGCTACAGGATTTACATCTGCTCCAAGGCAATGCAGTAGTGATGGGGGTAATTCTGAATAGTAATTCTGAATATAGCTCAGGAAATGTTCAAATATGTCCAACTGTCAAGAATACACTTCTAGTTTCTAGAACGAAGGAGCTGCAATTGAAGGGAGAAATCACAAAAATCAATTTGGGAGAATAAGTAGCAGAAGCAGATTCACTAGTTTCTGGAGGAAAAGGAGATGGCAACTCCAGCAGAGCTGGGAGACCCCAAGAGCTTGCTTCTGCATCTTTGACCTTGTATCCAGAAGCCCAATCAGTGGACATCACTAAGGGAAGTGGAACAGAGGGGAAAAAAATCATAATTCCTCAAATGACAAATCTGGTATTAATATTCAAATGTCAGGTATTTGGGGGGAACTTTCCAAAATACTAGAGATGTGCATGATAGGGAAGATAGCATTCTCACAGTGTAGGAAAGGGCAGCAATGAATAAAGACTTTCATTCTAATTGTGCCTTAAGTTTTACCAATGTTCTTTGGAGCAAGGGATACAAGATGGTGCAGTGTGCCATATAATTCTATGTAGTCACATTATAGAATTTTCATTTATGCATGTGTATTATGTTCAGCACTACAAATCTGGAAAAATCCATGAGTGGCAAATGCAGAAGAAAAAAAATAATTCAGCAACACATCAGCCCCAATACACTCATGGTTTATATTTTTGTGGATTTCTTCCCACTCATCACAAAAAACAATAAACGTTCACTTATAGGAACCAATCTCTGAATAGACACTAAGACAAGATTGATAAAAGTGAAAGTCAAAGGCAAGCAACTCTCAGGTCAGGAATTGCCATTCATCGAGATCCAGAAGGACCCAGCTTTGATGAATAGGTTGATAATAAAGCCAAAATAAGGTTCAAGGTAGGCAGAGACTTTGGAACAGACCCAGAGACAAAGATCCAGGGAAGGGCTGTAGAGGAGACAGTCCAGTGCCCTTGGAAGGTCCCCAGGAGGAACCTATGACAGACTTGCAGACTTAGACTGAAGCATATTAGGCGTGGGTACAACTTAGACTTCGTGGCATTGTGAAATCACCTCCTTTACAGAACTCTTGGCCAGCTCGCATCCATCCTTTATCACTCATTTGGTGCTTAATGAAATGCTGTCCCAGCTTCTGAGAACACAAGGATGAAGATCAGCAAAATGCTTGTCCTCATGAAGCTCATGCTCTAGTGGTTGACTTAAGGAACAAGCTAAGAGCTGGAGAGACCATGCAAGAATTGATTCCTATTAGTCCAATCTTCTCTTTGCATATCTGAGGTGGTCACCTAAGATCAGCTTCCCTATCATATAAATGAACATTAACATCATGTGTCATATAATGTTCATGTAAATGAACATTAACATTTCCCTGGTAATATGAATTATTTATCTTTGTAAAACCCTAAGAATAAATTATAAAATAAATTGGTTAGTATGTTTTTATTTAGTTATTTTATCAATTTGATCATAAAATTGATGTGAAGTCTTTCCATGCAAATGGGATACAAGAGCCCACCCCCAGAATTATAGTAAAACAATCAATAAAACTTAAAATAAGGAAAATGCTATTTTTATTAAAAGTTCAAGAAGGGTGGTATCAACATACCAAAACCAGGGAGCAATTGCTGCATGATAAAGTAAAATTTGGGATATAGAAACTACCAATAGGGACAATAATTTGTCACATCTGAAGGAGCAGGTGCCCAGGACTTGCAGATTGGAACCCACAGACTCTCTGAGAACAGCTCCCGACCAGCCCACTCTCACCGGCAGGATGTGAGACAAAGAAGAGTCGGGAAATGAGCACAGATACCATAGATAAAAGGAGTCTGAAAATGGATAATTAGGAGAAAAGGAGAAATCTTTCACATCCTGAAATTACTTTTCTCATCAAGATTCAAGAGGAGTTCAAATCTTTAAAACTAGAGCTTTCAGTCATAAAAAGGCAATGATTATCAGAAAAGATGAAAGAGGTGAAAAGCTCATTGGTCATATTGAAAATATCAGTACAAATTTTAGTCTGGAATAAAGGAGAGAACTACTTGACTAATTGTGCCCAAGTTCAAATATGGGAATGAATCCAAAGTGAAATCCATACTAGAACACAATGGCATGAAGGATAGAGAAAGGAGGTGATAGTAAGATAATAGGTTGGCCCTTGGTGTCTGTGGGTTCTACATCCATGTGTTCAAATAGCAGCAAATCAAGACTATTCAATAAACATTGCATTAGCACTGAATATGCACAGACTTTTTTCTTATCATTATTCCCTAAACTACACAGTGTATAAACTATTTACATGGTATTATCATTATATTAAGTATTATTAGCCACCCAAAGTCAATTGATTTAAAGTACAGGGGAGGACAGGCATTTGTATGCAAATTTGATGCCTCTTGATTTGAAGGACTTGAGTACCCACAGATTTGGGTATCCACAGAGGGTCTTGGAATCAATCTGCCCTGTATACGGAAAGAAAGCTGAAATAGTAATTATAAAGAAATTCCCTAGATGAAAGACAATTCTGTTTCAGTTTGCAAAGAAATAGTACATTCCTAACAATATTAATGTGATGACATTTATCCCTTAATACAACCAGTTGTGATTCTTTTAACTTACTAAGATGAAACTATTTAGGGAAAGAAAGAAAGACAATAAACAATTTTCAACAGAGGAACAAAATGTTAACCTGAGAATTCTCTTCTGTTGCAATGAACTCTTAAGTACCATATAGTCTTCAGTCCCTCTTTATTTTTAGACAGAACGTTCACTTATTAATACTATATTTAATTGACAAAGTATACATGCATAAATTTAGGGCTCTCATTGTGAGTGTTGATAGATGTATAAAACATGCAGGAATTACATCAAGGTAATCAACAAAATATTCACCTATGTTTTTTTTCTGATGAGACATTTGAAATTTACTCTTAGTTATTTTGAGACATACAGCACATTATTATTGATAAGTCACCCTGCCATACAATAAATCTCAACATGCAACATACGTTCTTCTTTCCCTTTACTAACAAATCCAGTTTCCTCCCCTGCACCAACCCTGCTTTGGGTGTAACCACCATTCTTCTCTTCACTTCTTTGAGTTCTGCTTCCACTTATAAGTGAGCTCATGCTTCATTTGTCTTTCTGCACAGGACTATTTCACTTACTATAATGTCCCCCAGGTTCATCCGTGCGGTCATCACAAATGTCAGGGTTTTTTTTTTAAGGCTGAATAGTATCGCATTATTGCATTTTATATATATATATACATATATATATACACAAACATACATATGTATATGTATATATTTGTGTATATACACATATGTGTGTATCACATCTTTAGTCCTATTTTAATTATTCATTACTTTTAACCCCTCAGCTTAGCTTGCAGCAAGTCTCATATCTCAAAAAAAAAACAACCTCAGATTGCTTCAAAGAGTGTAAGTATTAGGACCCCAAGCGGAATAGTGCCCACTTTCCTCTGCAATGAATCCATAAAAGTCTGGAAACTGCCAGAACACAGATAAGCATAAAACCAAAAGTGGAGTGGGAAGATGAAGATCATAGGAATTAAGCCAGATTTTATAGTCTGATAGGATGAAGACCTCATATTCTCACCATTAAAGTCACACTGGAAGTCTCCACTTTATTGTTGTATGTGTGTATTTTTCTCCTCTGTAGATGTGAGTTTCTTCTCTCATAACAACCGGTTTCTTTCGCATTTTGGTGGAGCTGCCTAACCTGCTGCAAAGGCTGTGCCCTCCTGTCAATTTGCCATGTTACTGGTTTGAAGTCCACTGTCTCCAATAGGGATTTAAATTCTGCTATTGAATTATCGACTCCTCTGCAGTCCTACCTTATCTCTCCCAGCTCTCCTGTCTTCCTCGCCTGCTGCCTTTGCATTTCAACTAGTTCTCACATAAGCCTTTCTGTTCCTTTTTTAATAGAGATCATGATTTCTCAGGTTCTATTGAAACATTATTTGGTTTCCTCGCCCTTTCCTCTGATTTCCAGAAAACCATTATTCATAGGTGTGGCAATCTGAGCAAGCAGGATGATTTTTTTCACATGCTCTACAGTAGCCTTCTTGCTTATTTCCCATTTCATTCATTTTTAGCTGTGATGAGACATCCAAGCCGCATCCCTATACTGTGCATCTGCTCTCTAAATATTTGCTAACCTTAGTTTCCAGACTCTGTTCATTTGGGTGATGGATAAATAATCATTTTCAAAGAATTCGAGATTTGCAGCTCCTCCATCTGCCTGACAGAAACGAGTTTTTGCTGTGCCCCTGCCCTGGTTGGTATTCCCAGAACGTGTGACTACCATGGAGGGAATGTCAGAAAGTAACCAGTGACACTCTCTGATCCAGTCCCCACGTCCAGGGCTCCACCTTCCAAAAGCAGTCAATCACTGCCAGTTGTCTTCCTGTTGCTAACTACTGTCATTTCAGAGGGGAGGGATTGTTTCTAGTCCCCAAACAAGCAGTACTGTGTGTCTGCTACCTCCCACACTCTCTGCTAGGCATAAAGACAGTGACCCAAAGCCACCACCCTGTCCTCCCAGATGAAAAGTGTTCGTGGCTGGGGTGTAGCTCCATGGTACAGCACATTCCTAGCATGGGTAACGCCCTGGTTTCCATCCACAGGCCCACAAATACAGGCAATTTGAATTCTGTTTGAAAATTAGAAAAGGGAGTGGAAGAAACACCCATGGAGCCTTTTGGAAGTCCAAGCCTGGAAATCATGCATCTCCTATTGTCATCCAGCTGGCCAGAATTCAGTCCAATGGCCTCAGCTAGCTGGAGGCTGTTTTCCAGGTGTTTCTATAGGATGAGAAGGGGATGTTGGTGCACCCACAGCAGCATGCACCCTTGTCATGGTTTTCCTATAACTACCAGGCAGGCAGACCCACCAGGGGAACAAATATAACAAATCACATCTCGAAGAGGTCAGCATTCTATAGATAAATTAAACATAAAAAGACACACAGAATTTAAGATTAAATAATAGAAATTACTAAATTTTAGGTTCAACATGCTAAGAACTAGTAGCACAATAGAGTTTATGAAGATGTTCCTAGGAGCCACACCACTCTCTATTCACTTATTTATCTTTACACCATCCGTGTATTTCCAGAAGACAAAGGCTCATGTTTACTCGATTAATCACCAAAGTTCAAGTGACTGTATATTAAGATGAATCTGCACTCAAGCCCAAGATGAAGAGGAAATTGACTTTGCCCAGGGCTTCAGGAAAGTTCGAAGTAGATCTAAAAGAAGAAATATGAGGTACTTGTCACACAGCTGACAAGATTTTAAAATATAAACAAGAATGTTCCCTGTTTGAAAATCATAAATGGCTTTCATCACATGCTGAATGGAACCCAAGCCCTGTGCCTTGGCCTCCACAGTCCTGTGTCACCTGGTCTGTGACAATGGCTGTGACCTCATTGTGTGCCACATCCCTCTTTGCCATCTCCATTCTTGTCCCTGACCTACTATCTGCTGTTTAGTTATGTCCCATCTCCCCCCATCTCTGCCACAGGGCCTGGGAAGTTGCCATTACCTCTGCTTGGAGTGGGTGTCCTTTTGACCTTCATGTGTCACAGAGAGACTTTTCCTGACACCCCATTTTACTCTGTTATCACATCCTGATCCCTCTTTCTGCTCTGCTGTTCCTTTGCTTCCTCCTCCTTCTCTCCTTCCTTTCCACTCTCTGCCACTAGAATTGAAGCCTCTTGAAAGCATGAACCTCTTTCTTGTTTAATCCCATTGCCACCAAGAACAGGCTCACAAAAACAAACGGAGAAGTAGGAAGAGTAGACTTTAGAAAGAAGATTATCTGTCAATGTAGAGGCTTACTTGCATTCATACCTAAATTTTTTTCTGTTATATCTGAATATATCATATTCTCTCACTGTAGGAGACCCAGGTGTCTGTGGGCAGAATACTGTGTGCAAATCTGGTACTTGTTCCTTTGGAAAGGCTTAGAGATGGTTGGGTTATTCCCAAAAAGGGCAAGGGCCAGCCAAGGCTGCTGCACATTTCCAGACTAAAAATATAAGAAATGTTTTGCTTTGAAATATTAGGCTTAGAAGAAGTGGGAACAAAATCTAAAGGGATTTGGGAACAGTAAACACAATTTTATTCAGCAAAATCTTGAATCCTATTTTTGGGTCCCTCTTAGAGCTGGAAAGAAGGCAGACCTGAGCCCAATAAAATATTGCCCTTTGTTGTACAGGCACTTCATGTTTATGAAATGCTTTTCTAATTTCAGTTTCTCAAAATATTTGTGTAGTATCTGCATGATGAATATCATTAATTTGATTCTTTAAATTGAGAGCATCAAGGCTCTGAAATGTAGTTTATGTAAATCACTTGAAGGAAAGAGCCATGTCTGATTCATCTTTTTAGTATCATTAGTAATTTTTTTTAAAAAAAGGAAGATCAATAAATGTCTATTAAAGTGATTTGGATAAAACCTGCTGCTTTCTAAGAATGCCTTTGCCATTGGGTGCCTGTTTGTCAATAAAGGTGAAAAGAGAGAATTCGCTTGTACTGCACCAAAGGCCAAAAAGACCCTCAGTCCCAAACAATCATGAGCAGCATGAATTCAGAAGTTTAAATCGCAGCTAAAAGATGTTAACATCTCTAAACTGAGCTTGGAGGACATTAGTCTCAGAAGCAAAAGTGATTGAGAGCTCCCTGTTTCCATTTATTGAGAAAATGATGAATAGCAAAAGATCCCTTTTCTCAAACCCCACCCTGTAAAATGTAAGTAGGAGAGAGGGACACACACACACAAACACACACACTTACACAAAAGCATACTCCCATGGTCAAGATGAAATAAGCACACACCACCACATCTCTCCCACTTAATAAAACTAAAAACTCTGAACAGAATCTATACCGAGGCTATCTGAAGAATATAAAAAGCACATGGTAATAGGCAGATTGAGGAAGGAAACCAGAAATCAAATTAACACCACAATGGTGACCACTTTGTTCTTTTCCCTCCCTCCAGTATCTCAGGCTAGCCTTAAAGATGACCTAAAATTCACAAGTGTACACCAAATGCTGACAGAAGGAGGTATGGGCAAAAAGAGTACTCATTTACTAAAATATTCCATGACCAAGTACCACATGCTAGATGCCATAGGCTATAGAATTTACTGTCTTTTAGTTCTGAAGGCCAGGTTCCAGAATCGAGTTATCAGCAAATTTAGTTCCTTCTGTAAGCCATGGGGAAAATATTTGTCCCAAACCTTTTTCTTTGGCATATTTATAGCTATCTTCTCCCTGTCTCTTTTGATATCATCTTTCTTTATGCATGTGAGCCCAAACTTCCCTTGTCATAATGTCTTCAATCATATTTGATTCGGGGGTCTGCCTGTCTCCAGTATGGCCTCATCTTTACTGGACACATCTATAATGATCCTGTTTCAAAACACATTTGCATTGTGAGTCCTGAGGAGGTAAACTTCCACATAAGAATCTTGGAGGCACACAGTTGACCCATAACAAAATCCAAGAAAACCCTCTCTTCTGGGTCCAAGGAGCAAAAGTGGGGTCAGAAAGAATGATGGAAATCTTGTATTTGGAATTTGGTTTTGTCTTTTCCTTATCTCCTAACCCATTCCCCAGGTAATCCAACTTGGCCCTAAAATGTATACAAAAGGCTTTCAAAATTGAGCTGTGATAAATCCCCTCCCAGGTCTTAGACTGGCTACTAATTGATGCAAAAAAAAAAAGGTGCAGAACTAAGCAGTACACTAAAGACTTTGAAAACTAAACATGCATTGGAACCACAGCCCAGAGAGAAGATAGATAGCAACTTGAAGCCTAATATTCAGTGGATTGCCTGCTAAAACAAATGAACGGAAAATATATGTTTTGTATAGAATTTAAATGAGACTCAGACTCTTATAGCATAATATTCAAAATGTACAAGACATAATCCAAAATTACAAAGTATGAAAAACCTGGAAACATCAATAGCTTCAAGAAAAAAAGATAATCAACAGACAATGATCCCAAGATGACATCAATGTTGGAATTATTTGACAACAGTTTAACCATGTTGTGCAAAGTAAATGTAAACACTCTTGAAATGAAAGAAGGGGTATCTTAGCAAATGAACAGAAATTACAATGAAGACCAGATGGAAATATATAACAGAAAAATGATTAGCCAAAATAAAATAGTCACTGGATAGGCTTGACAGCAGGATAAAGATAGTAAAGGGAAAAATCAATGAACTTGAGAGTATGTTAAGAGAAATTATTCAGCTTAAACCAAAAAACCAGAAAAAGATAGAAAAAGAAATGAGCAGAGCATCAGGACAGGTGAGACAATACCAAAAAGTTGATAGTTATGTCATCAGAGAACCAGAAGGAAAGGAGAAAGAGTAGCAAAGAAAAATCTTTTGTAAAGATATCTTCCCACACTGGGTCAAAGGCTTAAATTTATATAATAATCATAGCATCAAATTGTTGTTGCTACTGACATTTATCCAGCACTTAGTCTCTACCAAGATCTGTTCTAAGTTGGAAGCAAAGTATACAAGTCCTCATCCAAGATCACAAGCTATAAGTGATGGAGATATAAAATAAACTCAGGAATTCTCTCTCCCCAAAACAAAACCCTAATCACAATGTTATACAGCCTCCGTAGTATGCCTAGGATCAGTCTCTCCTCTGCACTTAAATTCTTTTTAATTTAAGTTTGTGTAGTTGTTGGTGTGGTACCTAACATGGGCTTAAAATTTTGAGAGAGAAAAGAATAAATAACTACAATGCAGGGTGCTAGTTATGCATAAACTTGATTTCTGGTTTATAATTAGATCGTGGGTTTCTTAATGGAAGAGGATTGATTGGCACACCTACATCCCATAGCACCTAGTATGCCTCTGGTACATATTGTTGCCTAATTTAAAAACCATGTGATTTTGTAACAGTGGAACGTGGGGTTGGGTTCTTTGTCTTATGACTTCAAAGAATGAAATCCCTGTACACAAGGGTGAGAATAAGCAGGATTTGTTAGAGTAACAGAAAACAAGCAAGCAGAGCCACCAAAGGGAAGGGATCCCAAGAGAGGGATACTGGTGAGTGGCTGTTGCCTAGGGGTATTCAGGCATCTACAGGGCAAAGGGATCTAGCCTTCCACCCAGTCCTGGGTAAGGCGCTCAGTGTCCCAAGCTCTTCACACACCTTTGGTCCAGTCAGGTTACTGCGCCCCTTGTTTGGTGAGGATCCAGGTACCAGGTAGTAGATGTCTCATCATCAGGTAGTTCTCCCCCACCCGTTTCTTTTCTGCTTGCATCAGAGTCCACCTGAGCCTGATGAGGCCTGGCTTGTGTCTATAGTTTCTCAGCTCTGCTGCACATGTCTCAATTTAATGAAGGAGGCATAGATCTACATGACTTGCATGAAAAACAGAGCAATTTCAGAATACATTTGCATTGTGAGTCCCCAGGAGTTAAACTCGAACTTGTTTCATGATCTTGGTGGGGGGGAGTCATTAGCCTATTGGAGCCTCAGCATCTTTTCTTTTTTTCATTTTTTTTATTTGTTCTTTTTAGATATACCTAAAAGTAGAGCATATTTTGACAAATTGTACATACCCAGAGTATAACATTTTAATTAGGATCCCATCTTGTGGGTGTACATGATGTGGAGCTACACTGGTCATGTATTCATATGTTAATATAGGAGAGTTATGTCCGATTAATTCCACTGTCTTTCCTATTCCTGTCCCTGCTCCCTTCCCTTCATTCCCTCTTTGTCAAATCCACTGAACTTCCATTTTCCCTGCCTCCCTGTTGTGTGTCAGCATCCGCTTATCAGAGAGAGTATTTGAACATTTGGTCAACTATACTCATAGTACAGTATAAAAACAAGTAAAGAGTGACCAGAGTTTTGTATTATTTTTTATAAAAAATTATGTAAGAATACAACATTGTGCTTTTTTTTCAAATGACTATAACATTCTCTTAAGGTTTTACATCTGGTTTGGAAGATTTTAACCACACAATTTGACATATGACAATATATGATCTAATATATGCAAAATATTTCAAATGTCTGATAATTAGGAAATTTTTATTGGAAGAATTAATCCTTTAATTTTAATCAGAAGTAGCCAGTCTCAAATCCTCAACTAATGTTTTCCTTCTCTGGATTACATTTGAAAACAAACCTATGATTTCAAAATGAAGAGTGTCATGAGAGAATAGTTTATGAAGGTGACAGGTGACATCTATAATTTACATATATTAACACCTTCTGATTTCAAAACAGAAGTAACAGTTAACATTATTTTTTGTAATAATTCTATTTTTCTATAACAAGCAAAAGGAGTTTACAATCATTATTTCTACCTAAGCATGCCTCAAATGTATATAATCCAAGAAAAGAAATTCAAATCTAAAAGAATTTGGCAATTAAAATAGGTAGTTCAGAAGCCTAGGGAACATCCGGGCCATATGTCACTCATGTCAAGCAAACCCTGGATACACCTACCAAGAATGCAGGGGTCTTAGAAAGAGTGCAAAGGAAGCTGTCAAGTCCTAACAAATTTGTGAAACCCTTCAGTCTGTTGCCAAGAGAGATGACTTCACTGCCCAGCATTGCCTTCCTCTCCTGGCCATTTCTCTGTCAATGCAACCAGCACCGTCAGGGTCTGCCACCTCATTCCATAGTATGTAATGATGTTAGTGACAGTGATTATCACTACACTGATGACTGTTCACATACATCCAAGTGTGTGATCGCATCACCTTCAGTCCTCCCAACTGTTCATGAGGTGGTCAGCACCTTTTCTAAGCCAAGGAGAACACTAATGCCCAACCAGTGCCCTTCATGAAAAATAAAGAGAGATGGGTGTTCCTATGTTTGAGAGGGGAAGAATAGGTGAGAGAACATTATACAAAGGACTTTTTATTTAAGTTAATGCCTTGAAAAGTAGATAGGAATAAGTATGGCAGCCCAGAAGAGGGTGAGATTGACTCTAGCTGCAAGCATTAAAGGAGGTTTGTGGATAAAAAAGTATAAATCAAGTGTAAATCAGGTTGTTGAATAGAAAGGAGGTCAAGGTTAAGGTCAAGGTCAGAGAGTTGTGACCTGGTACGGTAAATGCCCACAACTTACTTCTGAGCTTCTCTTCTCTCTGGGATGTGGCTGAGGAACAATCTCAAAGAATATGCTCAAATTCATCACACCATTTGGAATATCCTATAATCTCAAGGGAGCAATAACGACAATGGATGAAAAGCAGAATGCACAGGAGGGAATTTCTAAGATGAGCAAGCTTTTTATAAAAACATTTATCTATTATTTTTGTTTATCTGGGGGATCTGTCTTTTCCCAACAGAGCCAAATTAAAGAGTTTCTAGTTCAACTGTTGGGGAATTCAAAGATTGAGTTTGCTGTTTTGGGCTAAAGCACAAATTTAGTGTGTTTTGCAAACCTCCATGTGAATAAGAATACCTTGAGGTGATTATTTTTAAACTGCAAATAGGAACAGATTCCCAGGAACACCCCGGTGGTGCTCATGCAGGCTATCTGGAGTTGGATGGGGGTCTTCAAGCTGACACTTGGTCATGTGCTCAAAGCGTATAGATGGTTCATTTCCTTGCAGGACAGGCCTAACCCAAAACTGGCAGCATAGTCATTGACACTTAAGAGTTCTAGAGTGCTTCCTTATGTGGACAGCAGTTTGAGGATGACACAGAGAAGGAGACTTCCAACACACATCGGGCTTTCCTTATACCTGTATTTATTTTCTGTATTCCTTCCAGCTTAGAACCAAGGGTGAAATAAAAAGGAGAAAACCCCCACAGGAATCCATTGGTAAGTTTTTGCTTTAAACTTACCTTTTTTTTGCAAGACCTGGTCCTTTATCACCCAGGAAAAAAATGCAACCATCATCTTTACAAAATGATTTGAGGACACAATTTTGTTTTAATCCCTAGGCAAATGTAGTATGCAACACTTTTTTCTTTGATCCCATAAGAGAGAGGAAGAAACAATCAGGAGCTCAACAAATAAAATGGAAATTGCCTCCTTTTCATGTTTTGGTGATGAAAAATGCTTCTAAGCACTCCAAGTACTCACAGAAATGATAATTACCTTCTGCTTTCCTGGGTAAGCATAGGGACACTTGGATTGTAATAATCTCAGCAGAGTTGTGTAACTGAAGCATAAGCAATAAAAGTTCCTTAAACATCTGGGTCTGTCTACTCTTTCAAAAGGCTTGTGAGCTTCAGAGAAGCTGGCTTTAGGAAATTCTAATGTCAGTCCATAGAGTGGTGATTGGGGTCCTATGATGAAATTATTTCATTGCTGAATTTCTGTGAGAATCACACTCAAATAAGCTCAAGCCCAAATCAAAGATACATCCAACTGAATCGTATCTCTCTCCAGGAAAAACTAATTCCTTGGCCCCACAACCCATCTCCAGTGCTAAGATACATAGAGTGGGTAAGGAGAACGTCGATACTTAAGAACAGTTAGTTACTTTGAGCCAAGGAGTGTGTTGGGAGCTTTACCAAAAAGAAACAAAAACAAAAGAAAACATGGTTTAAGACATACCACAAAGTTTCAGGCTACAATGGTCCCTATTTTGCAAGTGAGGAAATTGAGACTCACAGCTGTTAAATAACTAACTTAGTATCAAACAGATAGTCAATGATAAGATAATAATCCAGGATGACCTGGTTCCTACTAGTCATCACCCTTCAGCAAGTTTCTCTTAACTCCACCTCTTCATCTGAGTACACAGTTCTCTTCCCACTGCCACTTCAGCTGTGCCTAACTAACAATGCCACAGGTTGGAAAATCTTGTCATGTGGGACTTATTTAGCTCTTCACATCAGTGGACTATGAGTTGGATAGCAGAAACCACATTGGATAATTTTGCTTTGGCATCAAACGTAGCAAAATATATATTCTCACCCCTACATTTATTAACTCTGCTTACCAGGGATGAGCTTCTGGTTTGGGTTTTTATTTTAGTTTTGAGTCACAATTGTCTCATCCATAAAGTGGGAATGATAGTCCAATTTCCAAAGCCCCTGTGAGGTTTGAGTGAGAACATGTGCAATGTGTCCAGAGCATGCCTGCCACACAGCACGTGATCCACAAGCTGCAATTCCCCACCCAGTGTCCCCACTGCCATAGCACTGGTCATGTAGTAAGCCTTGACAACTGACTGAGACACTGATGATATGGGGATTGAAGGGATCCAATAAACCACCCTGCTCTTCCCACCCAAGTCCCAACCCAAGTAAAATACAAGTCTCAAGAGCAAGGCTCATGCAGGTCAGAGATATCATCTTAATTATTGATAAGAAGCTGATGTTAGATAAGGCAGCTTATATTATTGCACAAGTGAGATTTCTAAGAGTGCTCCCTAAGCAGACTTAACTACTCTTTCCTGGATGAAGTGGAAAACCACAAGTGACCCCAGGTTGGAGCCTGTAAATAGAGGAAACCCTACAGATTCTGGACAGCAGAGTCCCAGGAAGAGGCAGCAATAGGCATGAGGTCTTCACAGCTAGAATGTGCATGGGGAGCTTAAGCCACAGGAAGGATTGCACCTGAAAGATTGGGAGAAGCCTGGGTCCCTGTCACTTCAAATTATGCACGTTCTTGTTCTTGGTTATGTGTGCTCATTAGCAAGAATGCCAGAATCACACTGCAGCACCAGAAGAACCTTCCTCCAGTGATGCTCTATCCATGTTTCATCTCTGCAATAAAAGGAAGGAAGAAAACAAGACCATCTCATGGTTCAAAGAAGTTTCAGCAGAATGAGGGAAGATGACTCAGGTAGGAAGAGTGAAGTCTGGGATCTCAGGGACCTCATGGCTGGGACTGGCTTGAGGATTCCCATGACCCCTGGCAGGTACAGGTGTCAAGGTCTGCAGAGGGTGAGTTTTGCCAGGCAGGGGGACAGCATAAGCTAAGATTTCGGTTGTACTCCCTGAAAATTCCTCTGTAGGAATTGAGAGAGGTGGATCCTTCCAGTCTCTTCCAATTTGTGGTTCTGTGACCTTAGGCAAGCCACTTTTCCTCTCTGGACCTCATTTTCTTTTCCTCTAAAATAAGCAATTATGCAAGAAGAGCTCCAAGTTCCACTGGGAGTCCTGAAATTCTAGAATGCTCTACCCTTGCCACCCAGTTCAGACGAAGGATAAGGAAGGCTCCAGAGAGGTCAAAGTTTAAGCAGAATGACCACAAATGTTTTATAATTTTTCAGATGTAGATAAGTAGAATTCAAATCTTGAAAAGAAATTAAAATCTGTTTCTCCTCAGCACCAATTACTGCCTTAGGGACCTCAGAAAATGAAAACCAATGTATGTTCCCATTGGATTTATTTTTAATTCCTGAATGCAAATATCTGAAAGGAGAGGCTTAAAGCAAGCACTGGTAATATTAAAAAGAGAAGCATCAACTCTCCCAGCAGGATGCAAAAAAACAAGAAATGCCGATAGGCTCTGATGTCTGGTGTAAGACAGGTAGCTATTAGGTAGATTGACAGATGCACATATGCATAGACATTGTGTGTGTGTGTGTGTGTGTGTGTGTGTGTTTGAGTCTGCTTATCTCTAACCCAAGTATCTTCATATCATTGCTGCATCTCAGCAGTTACATAAACTAATTGCTCCTGCAGATACTTCTATTAATGTACAAAGTGTATAGCCTAGTGAATAGACATTATTATTTTGCAAATGGTCAGAGTCTGTCCTTGCACACAAATATCCTATAGCTGGACTTATACAGCTCTTCAAACAAGGTGAAGTGCAGCCTGCATGCTTGTCTGTCTTAAGAATGTACATGTGTGTACCCACACTCTCCACTGTTCTCAACTTTTCCCTATGAATCCTAAGTTCATCTGCTGTGATATACGTGACACTTCAAGGTTGATGGGTAATAGTAAGGAAAAACCCCAGCTGCTCAAATGTCTGCAGTGTAAAAGACAGTGAACTAGCATTTCTTGGAAACTTTCTCTTAGGTATTTGCTTCTGTCTTGCATTTAAATGTTCATAACTACCATGATCTTCATGGATAGAGGAAGGGAATTCTACAGTTATTAAGCAAATGTGCAAGACTGAATCTGTAGGCCCCAAATGAAATAAAGTAGTACAAGAGGTTGGTACACAGTAGGGGCATATTAGAAGCTAGTTTCCCCCGCCCCCAAATAGTCTTTCAGATGCCTTCTCTGGTTTTAAGCTAATTTGTTCCACTGAGTATGAGGAAACTGTGCTGAGGTTCAGGGAAGTGCTAGCAGCATCAATGTCACATCACAAAGCTTAGAACAACAATATGTGACACAGGAAGACAAGGGACCTCCAGACTGATGTGTGGCACATGAAGGCAATGACAAGCGACATGTGAAGGCAAGTGACTCCCTCTTCTTAATGTTAAGGACTCTCTGTCTGGCAGTCTCTCAGGGCTGATTCCAAGGTCACCATGAAGACAGGATGGAGGCAACTGGACAAAGGACGATGGACAGAGAGGGCAGCGCTTTCCGAGCACAGGAGGAGAAGGCACACGGGTGTCTGTGCTTTGATGGATGGATGGGTGCAGGGCAGAGGGAAGAAGGAATGTGGGAAGTTAGAGATCATCTCCTGAGAGCCAACTCTTATAGACACCTCTGGACTATTTTTAATAGGAAAGTGACAGGTGCAAGCCCTGCTGGACGGAAGTCGTGGAGGCCAGAGGAAGCATGTATCAGCTGGGAGACAAAAAGCAGGTAGGAAACACAATCCTGACATGAGGTAACAAAGGGCTGAATAGGGTAGAGAGAGAGGGAATGAGAAAACAGGGCTGGGAGAGGGAAATGGCAAACAGGAATCAAAAGGGCCTGAACGTTGATTAGAGGTCAGGTGTAGGGAAATGAAGTCGCCTGGACTGGGAGAGTCAGTAGACAGTAAGAGAAAGGCCGAAGTCAGAGGATGTAGCTGTACCTGGTGAGTGCCAGGAAGACATGGAGTTGACCAGCAGAGGACAAGAGGTGCTGGCCTTCTCTCTGGGTAGCCACAGTCACACGGCGCTTGTGTCTGGACAATGGCACGTGGACTCTGCAGTTCAGCCCGACTGTGGGTTACTGCCCTTGTAGAAGCAAGAGACAGAAGGGGTGAATCCTGCACTTCCTCCTGGTGCTCCCTTGCCCAAACTTAGGCGACACGGCTATCAGAAGACAGACCGAGCAGGGCAGCAATGGCACATGGGTCCTGAAAGCACAGAGTATTTCTCTCTCCCAGGCTGTTGATTTTGAGTATGTTGAAAGCTCACGTAGGAGGCAGGGAGGGAGTTAGACAAAAAAAAAAAAAAAGCTCAGAAAGGAAAGGGTGACATTCACCACTCTCCCTGCAGCAAGGGAGCAGAGGGCTGTGCTGTCACTTCAGACACTGCTTCTTCCTGACCACAGCAGGATTATCTGTGACAGCATGGAAAGCAGGACGTCTCTCCAGGCAGTGGATCTGGGGGCAGGGGGTCTTCCAATTGCTCTGGGTATCCAAAGTCACAACAGCCACTCGGCTTGTCCCAGCTGCCTGGTAAAGAGAGACCACTTGTCCCCAAGAAAAGACACAGGAAAAAAAAAATGAGATTTCAAAGATATGAATCAAATGTTGTACCAAACAATGATGTGATGCCGTCTGCTTGTGGCAGAAAAGGACTCGACTTTTTCCTTTCAGAAATTTGAATAATCCATACTTATTTAAAAGAAGTGTCAATCAAAAGGGGACCCAAGAGGGACAAAGAGGAATATGTGAACCAATTTTGGCATAGGACATGGATTCTAAAATAGCACTCACCACTTCATGCACGATTCATTTATGTCTGTATTCCTAGTGCCTAGTACTATGTCTAGATCCTCAATAAACAATTAATAAGAATGAATGAATCAATAAAGTAAAACTTTCCGATATATTCCCCTACCTAGAATGCCCTTTCTATGTTTCTCTGCAAAATTCCTACTTATATTTTCTGTTCATATTACAAATCATACATGAAATATCACTCCCCAGGAGAAATCATTCCTGTCAACCAAAACTGAAGGCATCTCTCCATCATACCTGTAGCACAGCATCATCCTCACCCCGGGCACTGCCAGTGAGCCACATTTACTGTTCCTTTTTTAATCTCCGAGCAATAAGAAGGTAGAAGTCATTTCTTATTCTTTCTCTTCTAACGACCTGGGACACAGTAGGTTCACAATTAGCACAGGTTGACAAACTGCTTTCAGGGACATTAGGCTGAAACTGTCAGCCATGGCTAACAATCAGTGGACTACAGGATAAAAGAGATGGATCAGTTCATGAGAAATAACCCCCCATCCTTCCTTCTGTCTCATGACAACATTGTTTTTCCTGACATCACTAAGGATCCACACATTCCTTCCAAACCAGATATCATCTGTCAACCATGACTTCCTGCAGTAAGAATTTCTGCCAGTAAGGTTGCAAATAAAAGATAAAAATGTGAATGATGCTACAAGTGTGGCAGTTACCTTTTTAAAAATTATTTTCCCCAATTATTTCCAAAGCTCAAATTTGCGTGTGATCTTTTGGAGCGGAGCACTGTGCTTGTCAGAATAGCCGGGAAAAGGGTCCTGAACACCTTCCCAAAGGGGATCACCCTCTACAGCCAGTTAGATCCTATTCTGGGCTTCTCTGTATCTCCCTAAATTGTCAAATATTTTATATGTTTTATATGCTATTAGGTGAATTGCCAGTCTTTTTCCACAAAGCAAGTGAAAGAACCAAATGACAAAGTTATTCAGCACTTTTTCCCTCAGAGAAGTTAGTCACGTGCACAGCCTCACCTCATCCTTCCAAGGGAACGACCCCTAACAAAACCATCAGTTCTGCTTGCTCTCTGGATGGTCAATGCATCATATTTCCTTCACCCTCTGGGACTCTCCACTCCTCATGCCTAAAATCCAGCTCAACCTCTCCCTGTGCCCTGTAAACCAGCTTCCCATGGGGAGCCACTTCTCCTCTGCCGTGGTGCCAGCTCCCTCCAGCAACCCTGCATCAGAACTTGAGCATCCCAGTGGATTTCCTTATCACCTGGCTTCTCCAGAATTACAGTCATGAAGTGCCATTTCTTTTACTATCAGTTCCAAACTCCTCAGTGTGACTTTCCAAGCCCTCTCCAAACTGAATCCCAGTTATCTTCCAAGATATCCCTACGAATGCTCTATTGAGTCTCTGTATTTTCTGTTCACTAAACAGATTCAAAACCTCAGGCTCTATTCTCAGAGTCACTATGTGGACCTTTTACTCTGATTCTTCTCCCAGTGCCTGAGCTACACGAAGCCATGGGTCTGATGTTTCTACAGACCCATTGGTTTAGCATGATCTGACTTACAGCCCTGATGTTGGATGTTGGTGGCACCTGACTCTGTACTAGATATTTCACAGTCCTACCCAACTCTACTTCTAATCTTCACCTTGGTTCCCCAAATCCAGAGCCTGGTACAGTGCACAGGGCCACCATTTGTTTAGAAAGGAAGTTCAGAGAGTAACCAAATAAGGACAACACTCCAGCGCCACATCGAAAGATGAAAGTGTGGTTATAAATGAAGAAAGAGTAGCAAACCATGGTGTAAAAAGACACAAAAGATACTTTCTGGTTTCAGTGTATCATCTGGATGAATTAATCAGCACTCTTAGTTACAATCATAGGCTCCAAACGCCAACCAACTTGAGCCATAAGAACAAAGCATTAGCTCCTTAAAAATCCATGGCTCTTTTCAGCTTCATGTTTGGTTGAGTACTCGTGTTCAGATAAAGCCCTTGACTTCTTTCTCTCTATGTAGCTCGGCTCTGCTTTCTCTGCTGCCTTAGGTGGGCTTTCTTGTGTATTACCAAGCTCTAAGCTTCCATCCTACTATCAAAAGTCAACCTCCTTCACAAAAGTTGCACCAAGTTTCAGAATTGTTTCTCAGTAAAATGGCTTAGTCCCTCTCCTCATCTCTGAGTTAAAGCATGTATCCAGGGAGAAAAAACATACCAACAAAAAAAGCGAGGCACTGTTAGTAGGAAGGCAGGCTAGATGCTAGGTGTGTGAAACATAATCAGGTCCCTTCACGATGGATAAGACAAGCCAGGCGGTTCCGGACACGTTGTGTGCTAGAGGCCTGAATCTTCTGGGTTGGGAATAGTTTTGATCATGTCTAGTTTTGGGAATAGTTTTGACCATTCCATGAATGGTCTCTCTTGTCCATCTTGGCATAGGTAAGTGAGATCACGAGTGACCACCCTGACCAGAGACCTTACCCATCTCAGTAACATGGAGCTCACACACCAACGTGTGCTTGCAAGTACAAGCATCTATATCCTACTTATGTCAGTTATCCAAAGAAAATTATGTTTTGGCAGAAGTCTAGGATAAAATTATCTATTATTGCTGAGGTAGGAGGATAGGAGAGGAATGGGACATGGTTATGAGAGGAACAACCTTAGGGGATTTAAAAGGCAAAATAAATTCTCCCACCCAAGTGGGTTGTTACAATTTGCCCATGAACTCACCTTGGGCCAACAGCGGGCCTGTTAGCAGTTATAATTCCTGTAAGGGCTACCTTTCACTCTAGCACCCTCAGTCTGAACATGAACCCTACTGACAGCACACTCCAAGTCTTTCTTTATTCTGCACCACAATTTAGGATGGAGGGATCCCTCTGATTTCCTGACACCCTTTCCTCTTGTGGGTCCTGGGATGAGCAGATTCTTCAGAGCCCAAGTCAAATTCCTCTTCTGCAAGTTCTAAGATCTTTTTTCCTTGTTTTTTTTTTTCTCTCAAACTCGACGGTATGATGTTTATTCCCCTATGATAGCACTTATTACAGTCTGCTTTTGAATTAGTTATTTATATATGTATCTCTTCCCAGAAAGCCTGGAATAACTCTTATTTGTTTCTGTACTCCTCACAATGTCAGGCGGCCCTTTGTTCTGATCAGAAACTCAACAAATGTTTGCCAGATTGCTGAATCTGATCATGTTAGTCTCTTGTATGCTGTTCTTCAAAGGTCCACAGTACTACTTCTGATGTTTGGAAAATTCACATTCCCTTTAAGAAATAAAAATCTCATCCCTTCTGTTAGGATTTCAGTGATCTATTAATAATCTCTTCTCTCCACACATGTTCTGAAATGTTAAAATGTTAAGCAAACACAGCAATTCCAAGCAGTGCCCCTGCAGCTCAATCATGCCCAGAGTGAAGGCAAAGATCCCTGGCCAGAAAGGAGGCAGGAAATGGAGGTGCATCTCTCGCTTCTCTCCGTAGGGAAACTTATCCACAACTTCTGTTGAACTTGACTTGGGTGTCTCTAAAATAAAAGGAGTGGCATTTTTTGAGCACTTTCAAATGAACTTCTTAGCTTATTTGTGTGTGTTTCCACGTCATATGCCACTGTTCCAAAAATTATGTGGTCCAGCAGCCAACATCTGAAAAAAGATCATGAGCTTTTGGAAGCCAATATTCATGCACATGGGAGGTGTAGTGCTAAGCCTACAAACTCTTGTATGCAATACAGTTTTAAAATTTTTTCCTGTAACTTAATTTAGTCAATGAAAGATAGAAACCCTCAAGATCTGAAATAAAAAGCTGAATCTCTTGCTTGCCAAACAAGAGGGAACCACACTTGGAAGTCAGTCTCTGCAAAAAACATAGGAAATGAAATTTTATTGGTGTTTGGGAAGTATGTGGTTCTATCACTAGTGTGCTAGAAGGTCTATATTGTGAAAAAGCTTGTATTGGAGGAGATTGCCTTGATCTTGGTATTCACTCTTCTGTGCCGTCTGCTGCAGTGTCACTGTGCACATTATTGCCTTTAGTCATCATGTGAAAGTAAGTCACCACCAAGGATCACAGCATCTTTACATGTTCCTGGGCCACACTGAACACCCAGGAAGAATTCTGGTA
Organism: Glaucomys volans; assembly: GCA_020662805.1. Taxonomy (NCBI): domain Eukaryota; kingdom Metazoa; phylum Chordata; class Mammalia; order Rodentia; family Sciuridae; genus Glaucomys; species Glaucomys volans. The sequence continues at coordinate 401,978 of JAJEJO010000913.1, forward strand.
ATGCCTGGCAACCTGGGACATGTGAATCTGCAGAGCTGACTAATGTCCTGGAGCTACTGGACATCTATATCTTATCAGAGTCCTGCAGCCTCCTGGAGGCCTGTGAACCTCACCAGAGAGGAAGGACAAACCACAACTTCCTCTGCAATTCACCAAGGTCTAATTAAACTCTATCATTTCTTCTTAAATGTTTTCTCCCAATCAGAGAAATTGTTTTGAGTATGAGAGTAGACGAAGAAGCACAGGGTATCCTTGAACTCATTCTACTTTCTCTCAAATTGATTATTTGTCTACAGTGCTTTCTGCCTCCAAAGATCCTAATATTACATCCTCAAAGCCAAGAAAAGCTCCTTATGCTTTTGCTACATTTGCTCCAGCAGATTTCTCCTCTGAGGCAATGAGCAGAGAAAGAAAAGTGGAGCTGGATAGAGCTATGGTCGAACATGGAGGGAAGAAAGAAAGAAAGGAAGAAAAAAAAAGAAGCCATAAAATATAGACCAATTAGTATTTCAAAATTTTATTCTGCTAAGTTTAGATGCTAAAATGTTTTTCCTTTATTGTTCAATGTTATGTATACATTTTACTTATAATTAAATTATATTCAGCACATTTTTTGTCCAGGGTCCTTAAAAATGATCTTGAGTTTGGTATTCCAGGCCAAAATATGAAATTATTATACTTTATTAAAAACAAATACTTATTTTTATTATTTCTAATGAGGATTAATATAATCAGCTGATACTTTATAAGGAAAGAGATTTTACAATGTATTTCTAAGTGTTATAAAGCAGTGAATTCATTTAGCCTTCCGATAAATCATTTGTAGAAGGAATTCTCTATTATAAGGAAAGCACTGTGACTGATCTTCAGACAGTGAAGAAGAAAACAGACCTGGAGTATGCAATCCAGGGCACAGGAGGTCAGAAATGAACCAAGATAAGGATTAAAATAAGGAAAATGAGATGTAAAGATTTGACCTAGTGTCGTAAGGAACGTTCAGATAGAAAACTATCAGTGTTCAGCGGAGAGAGAAATTGCATCAGATTTATGGCAAGATCTGCTTAAATTCATAACTGAGAAAAATGAAAAAATGTGGATATGTTGGAGGGTAAGAGAATATTAGAGAAATATACACACAAATATTAGAGTGTTCTGTATGTAGTTCTATTTTTTAAGTCTTTATACAATTAAAACATGCAAAAAAATTTTTTCCTTTTAATCTAAAGTGTGACTCTCACAAGACTATTGATACTATGAGAGGAGGGAAGGATTGGATCAACTTTGCTTATATGCCTCTATCTCCAATGGATAGTGTCTAGCACAAAGTAAGGGCTCAACATTAACTGCAAACAAAAGTAAATGCATGCATAAATAGTTGATGGAGGAAAAGTCAGATCAAAGAAACAGAAATGGTATAGAGAGAAGGGAGTGGCCTGGAAGCTGTTTGAAATTCGTTAATAATGAGAAGGCTGACAGAGAGCTTTGGAGTTGTATCATGGCACATGGTGAATGTCATCTTGTATTCCATTCCGTAGTACTCTTGAGAAGTAGCATGAGGAGATGTGTTTGAGGGCTGTGTAAGTTAGAAAGACTCAGTAGGAAACTAGAATTTCCAGATAAAGTTCTCCATGTTTTTTTCTTTAAAAAAGAAAAGCTTAATATTATTTATGATTGATAAATCATAATTGTATACATTTATGGGATAAAATTTGATGAATGTTTGTGAATATACAACACATATAAACATGAACACATAGACAAACAGATGTACCATGATTTTTTTCTTTAGTAATAATTATATTTCCAAAAATATTCATAGATCAGAACTATTTTATATATGCAAAATGTGATTAATTTTCCCCAATCAGTCATATTTCCAAATACACATATAATTTTTTTCTCTCACCTCCAGTGTGTTTTCACTGTTCCAGGAAAACAGCTCTTAGGATAACATCTGATGAAAGTCCATCATTGGCCCCATTCTTTTCCATGTTTTTAAAAGCCATTGATGTTCTTTTAGAGGAAAAGTAGAAGTAAGTTTGCTTCTTTCCCTATTTTGCTAAGAAGATTTAGACTATTTCTTCAAATCCAAAGAGCCTCAACTTGTGTCCCACTCACGTTGCTCAAGGGAGGATTGTACTGTAGGATTTAGGGTGCAAGCTTCAGTGAATATTAGTGTCCCTTGGCTGGAAGCAAGTGTCTAGTTCTCCTAGGTCTCAGAGACCAGGAGCAGAACAGGATTCCACTTCATTCCTTCAATGGAGGTGTATTTGTTGGCTGCAAACTGTGTGCTTGACTTTGTGACAGATGTGGAATATTTCTTTAAACACAAATCACAAGCATGCAGAATTCTCCAGAAGAGCATTTCCAGGATATGCAGAGACACCTGAAGATCTTAGTAGATAGAGAGAAATGCTTCCTTTATATTTACCATCCTTTGTTCCAGGCATGGTCTTCCTGTCTCTTTGTTTCAGAGACCACTGTCAGGTGAGTAATGAGAACAGAGGCACCGACTTAAGAGAGGCCATATAATCATATTTATGGCTACCATTTATCATCTCTTTAGCAGCACACGTGGACTTACTTGGGAGTAAGGGAGCATAAGTTGGTGAATTATTTGCAAACATTTTAGGGAAAAACATTTAGAAATGTGAGAGGAGGGGAGAGGAGAAGGGAAGAAAGCAAATATTAAATTCAGAGAATTCGAGTGAAAGATACATGGGACTTTGTATTCTTGCAATTTTTATGTAAATTTGAAATTATATTAAAATAAAAAGAAAAGGATTGAAGTAACACTTTTTACATGTACAAAGATACTCTCTGGGTTGTTTCAGAGCAAATTGTGTCTTCTATGGTAAGGTTTAGCTAAGACAGATAGTTGATTTATGGAAGCAGTGAGGAGTCTGATCCCTGAGTTGGGATAAGGTTGCATAGATCTAGTTTAAGCATGGTGAATTGCTATTGAATGTGATACTTGTCTGGCTTTTATTCACTAGACCAAAGGAAAGAAGGTGGGAGTTAGTGGGAAAGTATTATTATGATTATGATTTTCTCATTCTGAGTTTTTCATTTCTTTGTGTGGCCTTGCCAAACATTGGAATCATCACTGAGTCTTCCTATATCAAATCAGTTCCTGAGTCCTATCAACTCTCTCTGGTGTCTCTTGGGTTCTCCTCCACCTGCTCCCCACCTCCATCCCTCAAGCTCACAGATAAAATCATTCACTGTGAACATTCCTACTGTCATGCATACCTTCCTTCCATTCAGGTTCCACAGGCAGTCATGACTGCATTTTTTTGTTCTGTAAGTTTCCCTGAGAATTCAAACCTGCAGCCAGGAATGAGTTCTCCTCGACCACCTCCAGGCCTTCTCAGAACGAGGCTTCAGTGTGCCCTCCACTCTCATTGGTCTTGCTAATTAAGCCATGGTAGCAAACAAGCTCCCCAGCTCACTGAGCTGCAGAAACAAAGATTCATTTCTTCCTCTTGTGTCTGTCAAATGGGCCCAGGAAAGATGTGCTCATGCCCTCCTCAGGACTCACAGACTCATGGACAGAACATCCATCTGGGATGTCGCTGGTCTCAGGAAAGAGGTCCTGTATGCTACTTTCTATGAGCACCCTTTGCACAGAGTGGAGTCTCACTGTTAAAGAAGCCTTTCCGTGTCATCTCTTGCTGGGCATTCAGTCCACTACCAGAGACAGTGTTTCCACAAAGGGTTGTAATGGGAGTACTGCAGAGGCAGAACCCAAAGCCTAGGCTTGTTGCTCCACCATGTTATCCTGACAGATTTGTTTATCTCCCTTTGCACATCAACAGGGCTGTGTGGACACGAGGGACTGTGTACCATACAAACACTACATGCAAGAAAACAATTCCCAAAATTCTGGCTTTGTTTTTAAACTCCAACCTTTCAAATGATTTCAAAACTTCATATAGTGTCCCAAGATTTATTTAGCACTGAATTTTCCTGTGCTTCTCTCACTCTTCTTCATGTTAAAATAAAAAGCTGATTGCCAAGGCACCCAGGTGCTATGGAGATTGGAAATATAAATGGGATTAAAGTGAGAGACAAGTAATGATTCAAAGACAGAGAGAAAAACACAAAGTCATGAGAGCTGGAGGCAGGAATATCAGCCCTAAAATAATTCTTGAGGGAAAGAGATAATTCAAACTAGCAGACATGCTTCTTAAATATAACCAAAATCAAATAAGACCCACTTGGAGGTTTTGGCAGTATTTTCATCCTTGTTCTGAGAAAGATGTCTAGAATATCAGAATCTTAATTATCAGAAGTATCTAAGCAGGAGAGGCCCAGAGAGACCAAAATAGGTTCTGTTCTATTTTTAATGTTGCCAACCACAGCTGGGCAAACCCCCACAGCAGTAATAAGTGGGCACCACATATGGCACCACCTTTGGGGAACTCTTTTCCCCAAATCTGGCTGTAATAAATGGACAATAATTATGATGTGTGAAGCTTATGGGTGGCTGTGACACTTGGACTGTGAGCACAAACTCCCTGTAGCTTGTCAAAGCAGGAGGAAACCTTGGGCACTATCTTGTCCTAGCCCTTCATTCGCTACCTAAGGCATCTCAGGCCCAGGGAATTCATGTGGTCTTCCCAGCCTCCCACAGCATGCGAGTGGCAGGTCTACATTTAGAATCCAAAGTTCCTGCTCCCTGTTTATAATCAATGAGTTTCAGTCAATGCATCAAGACCAGCTGAGAAGGACTGGGGCAGGGCATGGCGTGAAGACAACCATCTTAGCTGCACCTCAGGTTAGGAGTATATTTGACAATAAGCAGACAGAAGTACTGGACATGCCACTCTGAAATGAACTTAGCCCCTAAAACTGTCAGGGGTGAAATCTACTCTGTAAGGCAGCCACTTGGTAAAGAGAGTCAGTCAGAATGTCTCTCCTTGCAGAGATGTAGATACCCTAAGAAAAACCAGACTAGAATGAGCCACCCATGCCAGGTTTCTTTTCCCACACTCCCAATCCATATAGACTAGCCCTCTCCTGATCATGGTGGAGATAGGATGGATAAGAGGTAGAGCAAGAGCCCAGGGATTGCATCCCACAGGAGCTTTTCATAGAAGCAGGAGGCCAGAAGAAAGAAACCCTAATATCTCCAAATTTTCATTCATAGAGTTTAATCAGTAGCCTGAGCCTCCCAGGCTGTAACCAAACCCTTACAAGAAAAGATGAGCAATACAGAAAGTCATCCCTGTCCCCATTTCATGAAGTCACTCCTTCAACAATAACAACTATACCTAAGTGTATCTTCCTGCTAAGTTCTATTTTGCCTCCAGAAAAGGCAGACCTAAGATGTGTCAGACAGATATTAGTTCAATTAACTCCAAGGACATTCTGTTCCCAAAATTGGAAATGTACTCTCCTTCTTCCAAATTATTTCTAGTCACATTATTGAAGAAAGCTCATCAGACACTTGGCAGTGAGATCAAATGACACTCTAAATGGTGCCCAGCTCTACAAGGTTGGCAATATTGTCAAAGACTCAGGAAGAAACTCATGTTCAAAGGTCCAAGTTCCCTTGCATGTTAAAGAACAAAGGAAGTCATTCCTAAATCAAAGTATTTGGTATTTTAAACTGAAATTGAAGGTCGAAAAGTGTTTAAGCAAAGCCCAAACAACCTGAATTATCTCTCAGTGTCTTATTCTTCATAATCTCTCCTAGAAGGATTCTTGGTGTCTGGGAAAGGCAGGGGTCTTCTAAGCATCTGTAACCTGCATACTCGTAGATTATAACCAGTGTATTTTCAACACATTCTGAATATCATATAAATTTAATTCAAATCTTTCATGATCTTCACTTTCTAAATAATCTAAAGAATGAACAAGGACAAAAATATCTTGGCACACACCTCACACCCACAAAATTAAGAAACATCAAGCTTCAGTTCCTCAACCAGTTAACCCAGGTAAAATCTTATTCCAGTACTAATTTCCACAGGATGTTGTTGAGATTCAGAAGTACCTGAGGTCATGAACATAGGGCTCACCAGGATGTTGATCAGTATATTTATTTGGACTCTATGGGCCTGGGATAAAACTCATTCCATGGAAATCTTCCATCAATGTTATTGGTGTATCTCCCATGCCTGGGAAGCCCCACATATCTGGACTATCTACTTTCTTAAAAGGCTGTGTTTATGAAACCCTTGCATTCCACAGAAGTATAGAAGTACCCATTTGTGGAAGCCTCTCTTCACTCAAACCTCTTAATTTCCTTGGTAATGTTGGGTTCAACATCCCAGGCACAACTGGTGGTGGGGGGTGGGGGTGTCAGTACCACAGCCTCCACATTAGCTTGGTGAGCTAGCATGTCCATTTGGGACATGGTGCTGTTGATGGTCTGTGGAAGTCCACAGGTCATCGGGATCTGTCTCCTAGGTTTCTCCTCATCCAAACTGTTTCAGTTACAAAGTCACACTCAGTACTTCCAGGAGAAGTGCTGCCATTGATGCTTCAAAAATGTCTAGTCCAGGGTCCCAGTGAGGACCACTATTTCTGTCATGAGCACCATGAATGACCTTGTCTCTGCTCCTTTAAATGATCCTGATCTTGTACAGAACTTCCTTCTGCTTTGTCCTATTTTGCAACAGTATACCATGCCTCCAGCTTCCTTTCCCCTTGTTGCTCCTCTAGATCCACAGGATTGTTTACCTGAGCTTCTAACTAGGAGTCTGTTTCCTTGTTTGGAACCTTTCCTTCTCTAAGAATGGAGGGCTTCCACCATTTGCTATAAAACGAGTGCTTTCCTTCTTTCCTTTGAAATTTTCTTCCTGCTTTCCTCTCAAGATATTTATTTATACAGTATAACCCACTAAGTATTATCTCATGATTTCACACAATATGAGATACAAAATTAATAACGTTTTGGTTTGTCCAAAGCCTCAAACGTTCTAACAAAGCTTGCCTGTGATCATTCCCTGAGTCCCCCTGAGATGGTCTCCTATCAGACTCCATTTAACCCAGGCCAGACACAACCATTATTATGCCTAGTTTTCCTATAATATGTGTTGTGGTAGGTAGATTCCCAAAATAGTCTCCAAGATATTCCACTCTAATCCCTAAAACAGCAAATATGGTAAGATACAACACTGGAGATTATGTTCTATTACATAGTAAAAGGAATTCTGAAGATATAAAGTCACTCATTGATTGACATTGAGTTAATCAAAGGGAAGATTACCTCTGTTGTTACATAATTCATCTACTTATTTAAATGCTGTCTCTGGATAGCAGCCTTAGAATTCTGAATGCAGAAATACTTCAAACATGTTCTCTAGTAGAATAGACAATAGCTTCTAGTCCACCTACAATATCCTTGTCACCATGAAATTGATCCAAAAATTGTTTAGAGAATTTCATGCTGATTTTCCTTGTCTGTCCAGCTCTTCTGGGTCATTTGCATGTCTCTCCCAGGCTTCAAGGGATGTTTCCTGGTGTGGATAATTTATATGTCCATCTCAATAAGTTCCAGCATCTTGGCACCTTCAACTCAGTCTAATTTCTGAGCTCTTTCCTCTTTCCCTCTATTATATTTCTTTATCCACCTGTCACATTTTCTGATGTAATAACAACGAAAATGCCTTCTTCTCTAATGCTCTCTTTTAGAGCGATTATAACCAGGTGCAGCTCTTTTACCTTTCATGTCTGCTTATCATGCTTCTTAACATCTCCTTTCCCTTTCATTTCTACCTGACTTCTCCTCTAAGATGTCTTGTCTCCTGAGAAGACCTCGTTTTGGTTTCTGTTTCAACAATGCATTCCTGTGCTCTGCTTTCAGTCTTCCATTACTATTGTCCAGATGCTAAAACTAAATTAGTACAGATTATTATAATTCTTCCTTGAATTCCTAAGTAAAATGATTCTTACATGCTAAGTATTGTGGATACAGCCTTTTAATGGTGTTCCTTACCTATTGATTTTCAATAATCCCTTCCAAGAAAACAGCTTATCTTTTTTTCTTTTTACTTTTTACTATTATTATTATTTGTATTTACAGACTGCGTTTTGATTGATTATACACAAATGGGGTACATCTTTTTGTTTCTATGGTTGTGCACAAAGTACCATTTGTATAATCATACATGTACATAGGGTAATGATGAATGATGTCTGTATCATTCCACCATTTTTCATACCCCATTCCCTTCCCCCCTCATTTCCCTCTACATAATCTAAAGTTCCTCCATTCTTCTTTCACCCCCCCACTCCCCAACCCAATTATATATCATCATCCACTTATCAGGGAAAACATTTGGCTTTTGGTTTTGGAGGCTTGGCTTATTCCACTTAGCATGATATTCTCCAATTCCATCCATTTATCTGCAAATGCCATAATATTATTCTTTTTTATGGCTGAGTGATATTCCATTGTGTATATATACACCAGTTTCTTTATCCATTCATCTGTTGAAGGGCATCTAGGTTGGTTCCACAATCTAGCTATTGTGAACTGAGCTACTATAAACATTGATGCAGCCAAAAGAGCTCCCTTTATTTTACTTGTTTACTGAGGAAATATGCCACCAACAAGTAGGCAAAGCCCCAGTTTCAATCTCACCACACTAAAGTTGTGAACTTCAGCATGAACTGACTCTGTGCCAATTTGAGGCCACGTAGTGAAGAAGAAGTTCCCCAAAATTCAAGTAGTATAGTGCTAACTCCCTAGACCTCAAAGTTACAGTTAAAGTAAGAACTGTTCAATTTGGGCTCTGTCATACAAGTAGTGGAAACCCATTTACACACCAGAGTCTTGGCTGAGGACCTCAGAAAATGCAGAAATTCTGTGCCATCTATCAAGACCAAAAGGTTCCAATCCCTGCCCCAGCCTTGCCTGAAATGCCAGAGTTATTTGTGCCTGTGTGTTTCAATGCCAATGCACAGATGCCCAAAATCAAGGTCTACATGGCCAGTGGATTCTATTTCCTTCCTTATTAAAATCCCGCCTTATTTGCATAATGACACCCACTTATTGGTAGACAGAGCCTCCATAAGGATCCACTGCACAGCTGTAAAACCCATACCAATCCCACAGCACAACATAGCTCAGTGTGAACTAGTTAAAATCCCACATGGCACCACACACAGAACTGTGGGCCCAATGTCATGCTCCTGGTAATACATCCTCCATCTCATCATTTTTCATCTGCAGTTTAATATTATCTGCTTTCACTAAATGTCGGGATTTTTGTAGTCAATAAAATTTATCTCATTCTTTTCTAGTTATGGAGACAAATGAGCAATGGACTTAGAATTAGAGAGATGAAGAGCAGATGTTCACATCACTACAGATAAAAAGTTCTCTTTATCTATGTGGTTTCCATGTACAGCCAATGAGTTTGCTAACAGTCCTAGAACTGAACTGAACTCCAGGTCACTTTTCCACCTTGGACATATGAAGCCCATATGGTGCATATGGGAAGAGTGGACTAAATTGGTGCCTAATGGAAAGAGTGGACTAGGTGCTTTCTCTCTATGGGAAGGACCATCCCCAGAAGAGGAGCCAGATTTGACTGAGTTATTAAATTGCTTTTTCCTCCTTAATGATGGAAATGGATTTTAGAAGTCAAGATTTTGTTGTTATCAGCACCTTCTGCACGACAACATGAATCCTATGGAGGAGGAAATCCACCCTGTACAGCTAAAATGCCCCTCATTTTAGGTTGTTTCTACAGAAACTAAGTCAATCATATAGATAGAATTGTACTAAGTATTGCCTGCTATTAATATAGAGTTCAGAAGTATAAATTATTAGGGAATTCCTAGTTTGTTCATTAATTTATTCACACGTTCCTTTATTCATTCAAGAAAGATTTATTGAAAGCCAGCAATATAGAGAGCATTGCACAATCCCCTGTTCATCAATAAAGACCCTGGGTTAGACAGGAGAAAGCAATTCGACCAGTGTCACACAGCCCATCAGAGATAGAGGCTCCATTACAACCCATGCTTTCCAGCTTCCCCCAGGTTATTGAGAAAAACAGTGACCTAGAAGAAGGAACCAGAGCCAGGGAAAGGGTGGAAAGCTGCCCGTGTGAGAAGTGGAAGGAAACAAGCTGAAGAGGAAAGAGCTTTTCCACTGGTGTCAGGTGGCCTATTTTCCTAACAAGGGTTGAATCTCATGGAGTTGCTATCACTCCAGTCAAGCTGTCTTGTCTCCCTGAGCCTCCATTAACTTCTCCCTGAAGTGGGAATGTGATAATATCACAGCCACTCTCAATGGACTAAATGTCAGTCATCTCTCTTTCTTGCCAAAAGATCATGGAGTTGGGGATGTTGAAGCAAGAGAAGATGAGATCTGGTCGAGTCATGGGATATTGGAGGTACTGTCCTGGATGACCAAAGGGAAAAGGAACAAGATGTCATCCAAGTATTAGGTACTTTTCTAAGTTATTGTCACCAATTTATAACTAAATAATACTGTGAGTATTGTGATTCCCCATTAGGCAGATGAAGAAAATGAAGTTTCAGGGAGATCAAGACCTTTGCCCAAAGGAGCATGGTGAGGACGTGGAAGGGTCAAGATAGGGACAGAGAGAGAGCTCATCCTCTCTCCCTGCACCACATCTCCACACAGCACACCCTGGAACGGACCCCACACAGAGAGTAGACCAAGCAGAAGAACAGGGTCTGGGATTGAACGTGGGCTTCCTGTTGGCTCAAAGCGCAGTTGGTCTCCACTACCGGGTCAGATGGAGAGATGGTAGGGTGTGAATTCTGGGGCCTGATCCTGGAGGTTGCATCTGGGCTCTACCACTTCTTGCTGCATAAACTAAGTTACGTGATGAATTCTTCTGTGTCTCCCTTTCCTCACATATAAAATAACGAGAGTAGACCCACCTTTCCAGACCATCCATGAGAGAAGTGGGCGCTTCACACTAAAAGCCATTAGCACAACTACCTGGGAAGCACCCTATAGCCCAGGCAAGTACTTCACTCAACACTGATTTTGATCATAGCAAAAGGAATTTGGAAAATGACATCAATGTGCAAGTTACAAAATTATTTTAAAAAATAGGTACACTAAAGTCAGTTCTGAGAACTCACTGGCATTGTTGGGATATTTAGGGATTAGTCTGCTTTCCTTTTAAACTGATCAAACATTTATCACACTGTCCAAAGGGACCTAGATTCCAGGAAGCTCATATTGGAGCAAAAAGAAGAAGAAGGTTTAGCCAGACAGCATGCTGTCACATTCTGATAGTGAAGATCAATCTTCACTCAGGGTGTGAGCAGGGACAAGTCCTAACAGGCAGTTTTAGCTGTAGGAAGAGAAAAGTGAGCTGGCATTCTTTCCCAAATCCCATGGAGCTCTGGTGAAAGTGTCAAGGAAAGCCGAAGTGGTTCCCCAGCCCCCACACAATTTGACTTTAGCATGATTTGATTTAATTAAGACTAATTTCTACTTTAAGATGATAAATATTTTGGGCTTGTTTTTAAAGACAGTAATCACAGCAACTTAGGGATGAAGGGTGGCCTCTCATAGAATATTGATGAGAATACAAGATGCATCTTTTGGAAGGTAATATGATAATAGGTAGATACCTGCAAAATGTATTTTGACACCAAAATCCCATTTCTAAAGAAATTATTGAGCACACAGAGATATGTTAATGTGTATGATCAATGCAGTGTTGCAAATGACAGACAAAATACAACAGGAAAAGAAATTCTCAAAACCATGAGACCAGTGAAACAAATCATGATGTCAACTAAATGGGATCCCAGGTAGCTATTCAACTGTTGACTTTGGGAATAATAATGGCCCAATAAGTCATTGTGAGCAATTGTTAAGTGACATGAGCAGGTAATTAAAAAGAGTATGAGCTGAAGAATTATAATTCCATGCATTCTTTTGCATAGGAAAAATGAAAGCCTAGGATGTACACCAAAATGTATCCAGGTATTATTGGAGGCAGTGGGAGGTAAATCATTTTATGTTCTTTTTCATGTTTTCATGTGTAATCCCAATTATTTCAAATAAATTCCACAAGAAATAATACTTCAAAATAATACAAAATCAATTAGTAATTTTTTGCAAAGGATAATCTACCACTACTTTTTTTGCTTTTAATTTCTAGTTGTACATGACAGTAGAATACATTTATACATTTTGATAAATCATACATAAATGGAGTGTAATTTTTCATTTTTCTGATTGTACACATTGTAGAATCACATCAGTCATGCAGACATATATGTACATGAGGTAATAAGTTCTGTTTCATTCTACTATCCTTCATCCCCCAATACCCCCTCCCCTCCCTTCACTACCCTGTACCCAATATAAAGTAACTCTATTCTTCCCTAGCCCCCTCCATTGGGAATTAGCATCCACATATCAGAGAAAACATTCAGCCTTTAGTTTTTTGGGTTTGACCTATTTTGCTTAGCATGATATTCTCCAGCTCCATCCATTTACCTGCAAATGCCATAATTTCATTTTCTTTAAAGCTGAGTAATATTCCATTGTGTGTATGTGTGTGTGTGTGTGTGTGTGTGTGTGTATATATATGTATATATGTATATATATACATATATATATATATATCACATTTTCTTTATCCATTCATCTGTTGAAGGATACCTAGGCTACTTTCATAACTTAGCTATTGTGAGTTGAGCAGCTATAAACATTGATGAGGCCGTATCACTGTAGTATGCTGATGGGAAGTCCTCTGAGTATAAACTGAGGAGTGGGATCACTGGATCAAGTGATGGTTCCATTCCAAATTTTCCGAGGAATCTCCACACTGCTTTCCACCATTTTGCATTTCTACCAGCAAAGTATGAGTGTACCTTTTTCCCCCACACTTACTGTTGCTTATAGTCTTGATAATTGCCATTCTGATTGGAGTAAGATGAAATCTTCTCAGTAAAAGAAACAATCAATAATGTGAAGAGAGAGCCTACAGATTGGGAGAAAATCTTTACCACATGCACCTCAGATAAAGCATTAATCTCTAGGATATACAAAGAACTCAAAAAACTAAACAACAAATAAAGAAATAACCCAATCAATAAATGGGCTAAGGAACTGAACAGACACTTCACAGAAGAAGATATACAATCGATCAACAAGAATATGAAAAAATGTTCAATATCTCTAGCAATTAGAGATATGCAAATCAAAAACTACTCTAAGATTTCATCTCACTCCAATCAGAATGGCAATTACCACTACTTTTTAGAGGCAAAGAGGAAAGTATACATTTGCAGGAGAAAATATGATACAGGCTGCCTTAAAGGTATGTGAGGAGTTAGACAATCAACCACATCCCTCACCCTCACCTCCATCTCATGTGGTAGGAAACCAGAGACTGCAAATTACTTACGCCAATTGTTAAGCACATGGTGTTAATCTCACTGAAGTTTAATTTCCTCTTGTAAAATCAGGATCAATAATTCAATGTTTTGCTCTTAGGATTCATTGAGAAGATAAATTCGAAAATGATTGATCAGGGCTTGCTCGTAGTGTTAGGTGCTCTCCTCACTAAGTGTTAGGTGCTCTCCTCCATCACTCACTCATTTTAAAAATGGGTTGATGACATTAAATAAGAAAAGGCCTGAAGTACAGTGATGTAGTGGAGGACACAGAGAGTAAGCACAGCTGAAGTCTGCTTCTCTCTTCCTCTTGGACTGAACCTGAATGTCTCAAGCCTCTGCTTCCCTTGTAGGACATAAGGTAGCAATCCACCCTCCAGGAGAGCTGTTAATTCTGCCAGAGGCAAAAAGGAGGGCCTGTGAGGCTGGGGCAGCACCTATTGGCACCAGGAAGACATCACCTGGTCTGCAGCCAAAGGACTAAGAGTCTGACACTGCCCCTGCTCACTTCACGCTTGCCATTTCTGCACTAGGTCTGGTTTTCAGAGACCAACACCCTGTCCAGAAAGGGGCATGCAGCTAGATAAAACTCAACATCTCCATGACTGAGCCCGCCCCCTGCAACAGCAATAGCAGCAGCGAGAGAGCTTCTGACTGATGTTTGCCTTCCAAATCTCATGCGATGGAGCGGCTGGTAGAAACTAAATTTAAACAGCAAAGGAGTCTGGGAAATGTAATTTTTAAATTACCAGTTTTACCAAAATAACTGTATATGGAAGGAAGTTGGAGGAGAGGTTGAGTGCTGAGGCCTCAGCCACCGCTCATCTCCTTAGACCTTGACTCCAGAAGTGGCCTGTCCCGAAACCCCGTGCAAAGACCTAGGCCCGGCTGGGTGAGTGCCAGTCTCTTAGGACCTCAGACTTGACAATGACACGCACAACCCATAGACCTAAATAGCAGCTCTCAGAGACAATGCCTAGGCCTCAAGGAAGTGTTTATCAACATCTCTTGCCGTATATTCTTGAAATGAAAGATGGTTAAGTTCAAAGGCCATGGAGGTTTTTGAATGGAATCATTCCTGACTTTGGAGGTGGGCATGGTTTTGCGTGAAGTTCTTGGGTGATAAAAATGCTTAAGAAAGAGAAAAGATAAAATAGTGACTTGGTCAATTTCTTCCTCTCATGAATGCAATAGTTTTTGGTCTAATAAAATACCAGTTTCCCTAGATTGTTGAACATCCATTTTTCTTGAATCTCTTTATATTCTAATTGGTGATTTTGGAGATCCTCAAAATTAGCTCAGTATTCAGAATAAATGTATATGTCAATGGACAGATATTTAAAAATTTAAAGCAAAATTAAACTTTACTCTTAAAATTGTATGTTTTTAAGCTTAGATGTAACATGTGGGATTGTTATTGGTAAGCACTGAAGGGAAGAAATGTTAATATAATATTTTATGAGTGTATTTTAAAAGATTTAATTGCAAGCACTTGCTTAGTCTGTTTGAGACCCTGATTTTGATCCCTAACATCACAAAAAGAAGAAAAAAAAAAGATTTAATTGCTCAACAATAAATAACTATATTTGATTTTTTGACTAAAATTCAGATATTTATTCATTTAATTATATTTTATATTCCCATTTCGACTAAGCAAAATTGAATATTTTATAAGCAAATAACTTTTGGAAACATATGCAAAATAATTTTAATTTTTTTAAAGTTTGCATTTTATCGAAATATAATTTACATGTTAGCTTGCATTTAGTTTAAATTTTATGGAAATATATTCAAATTGTGTATGCTTCAAACAGATCTATTTTATATTTTAATCTTTTAGAATATTATTACCAATAAAACCCACATAACATGAATTTTTTATCATAAAAGCAAAATGATTTTACTGAAATGGAGTAAAGAAAAGTAAGTTTTGTGGCATAAACTCATTTATGAATTATGCTCCTGAATGTCGGAGGCCTATCAAGAGAATACCCAGACATGAGCACTAATCAGATTTAGCTGCTTGATTCTTGTTGTTGTTGGTTTACTGCTATTTCTTGGAGTCATATAAAGACACCTAATCTTTATGATTCCTGACAGGCCCTCAAACATTATAAGTTAACCCCTGCATCTTTGCTTCCCCAGTCTGATTCCGACTAAACGTATATTCCTCATCCATTTTTCATTCCATCATTTCACTGTTACTGAAAGTGACAAGCCTTTAGTAGTACTCATTACATGTTGGGCACTATATTCAGCACACAGCAATGAAAACACAAAGTCTTTAGATTCCAGAAAATAAAATCTTGGACAATCTCCTTTGGTATGTGATAGTTAACACTTTTAAACGTAGAACTGAAGAACATATCCTGGCATGAGAATACCCTTAGATGTTTCCCTGATTGTTCATTCTATTACTAAACGGCCTTTAACAATCACAACAAAAGACTGCCTACTTGTGGTGTGTCAGGGGACTGGGCCTTCTAACATAGACAGGACAGAAACCCTGTCCTTAAGGAAGCAAGCTCAGCATGGGAAAGATGGAGGAAACACACTGAGGTGGACTAGGGTGTAGATCCGTGATAGGGCTCTTGCCTGGCTTGGTGGGCCCTGGGTTCAATCCCCTGCACTGCCAACAAACAAGCAAGAAATCCAATAGGGTAAGTTTTACGACAGAAGCCAATATAGGATGCTAAAAGCATTTTCTCTCAACTCCAAAATAGTTTCATTTTACTCCATTTCATCCTCAAGTTTCAACCTATGCAATCAGCTGCTTGTATTTATTGTCACCCCTATCCCAAATCACTGAAATTCCTCGGGCCACTGAAATCTGACACCAAGCCTACCTACCCTCCACTGATGCTGCCCTAAGCAAGCCCACCAATGGTTTCCTTGCCATAAAGTCCATGGGAGTCTTCCTTCTTTATGAACATTTGCCTCCTCCTGGAAGTAACTTTTCCTTTGGCTGCCATGACACCAGATCCTTCCAGTGGTTTCTTCAAGCTTCTTGGCTCATTCATTTCAGCCTCTTTCACAATTTCCTGTTATTCTACTCATCGCTTAAACCTCAGTCCCATATATGTGTCTCCCTACTCTTCCTGGGTGATTGCAACCATCAGTACACTGAACACTAGCACATCTGTATCTGGTCAAGATCTTTCCTGATTGTGACTTATATTGCCAACTCAACTCCTCCTAGATGTCTCTCACACAGTTAAACTCTGGCTAACCAAATGAACCATGCTCTATCCCAGATGTGAGTCTCCTGCATATGGAACCTCACTGAAGGAAGAAGCCACTACTAAAATGTGGGCATTACCACTGACACCTTATCCTCCTTATATTACACTTAGTAGGAGCTACCAGTCCTCTTCTTAAACATGCCTGTGCCCCTCCACTCTACTCTGCTGTCTCTCCTCAGGCTGCTTCGTCCAGCTGGTCCTATGTTCTTCCACAATGGATCTCCATAAGTGGCTAGGGCTGCCTGTCAAGAGTACATATCTGTGTTACCCCACTGATTCATCTTCTTAATGACATCCATTTCCCTCACATATAAATGAAAAAGATATGTTGGGAGCAAAAAGTTTGGGATTACAGGTGCCCAAAGCTCAAGAGAAGGACAGTCACATGAATGGAACAAACCAAGATGGAACAAAGAGGCAGTCACTGGGGCGGGCATCCATCTGCAAGGGCTCTAAGATAGGACTGGAATGAACAGGTGCAGTCATGGGACCAGTGACACAACTCCAGGTTTTATCCAAAATGTATAGAATTGGAGAAAATTGCATCAGTTTCACATCCTCCAATAAAACAGTGTTCTAACTGGAAACAAAAAGGAACACTTTCTTTTTTTTTTTTTTCTTTTGACTGGTGCCTTCTTCATTTGTTTGGAAATTTTCATCCTGGTACTGAAGATCAAATCATGCCACTAGAGGCAGCAACACCAGAGACAGTCTTTTGGAGCCAGCTGTTAGCACTGAAGTGCTCAGAGCAAGTACTGCCAGGAATATTGCTGGAGGAGGAGGCTCTTGACTGTAGGTTGCATCTGCCATTGAGGTCTGCCTGACCCGCACCTGGTGGTCACTACTGTGGAACTGTGAAGTAAGTAGCACGTGTTCCATGAGGCCACGCGTAAGAAAGGACAGAGTGGGGAAACAAAGGAAGTCGCTTAGGGTGGGGCTGCGGGTGGGGAGGTGAGTTAGAAGGTGAGCTAGAAGGTCAGGACCTCTTTCTTTCTTTGTTTTTTTTTGGAACTAGGGATTGAACTCAGGGACACTCGGCCACTGAGCCACATCCCAGCCCTATTTTGTATTTTATTTAGAGACAGGGTCTCACTGAGTTGCTTAGGGCCTCACTAAGTTGCTGAGGCTGGCTTTGAACTCACGATCCTCCTGACTCAGCCTCCCAAGTCAGGAGCTCTTTCTGAGGCGATTATTAAGTTGACCATGGTGACGGTTGCGCGTGGCTGTGAATATGCTAAAACAATCGAAGAGAGCATCCAAAAGGATGAATTGTGTAGTATGTCTCAAAAAATCTGTGCTTTGAAAAGTTGAAGAAACATAATATATTTGGAAGTTAAAAAAAAAATGTTACACGCCTTTCAAATTGCTGTTTTTTCAACTTTTCACTGATTTGAAAGGCTTTATAAACTGTCTTCTCCATTTGACTTCAGAAACTTCTGCATCACATTTCGTCTTTCTTATAATCCTAAATCAGCTAAAAGTTTAATCATGATCTTTAAGAAACTATGAAATGAAATATTCTAAATAAAGGCGATTTTCTTTCACATTCATGGGTATGTCATAGAACTCTTATTTGGAACAAAATCGAGTAATAAATAATTTTGATAACAAAAATTGTGATTTATTTTTTAATCCCACTGAGAAAACTTTGAACAAATGTTTTTACAATGACAATTTGAAAAAACTCCAAATAATTAAGTGACCACATGTCCCGAACATGCCCTGCACTATACGGAACACATTTTGCTGTTTCTCCTGGGCATAATGTCACCTCGTCTTATTAAAGTGACAGGTGTTAACCATGTGAGGGCAGAGGTGGGAGTGAACAGGGAAAAACACATGGACAGAGCCTCAGGCGAGGCCCCACAAGGACCAGTGGCGATGAGAATTTACCATGAACCAAGTGCGTGAGGAGGAAACAGGACAGAGGGAGGGAGCCCAAGACACAGTGCCGGACTCCTAGTCACTACGTGAATTGCTCCCGTGGTTGCAAATCGTTTTCTTCTTCTGAGCCAGTCTTGTCTGAAACATAATGCAAGCTACAAATGTAAGTTAAAATGTTGTAATAGTGACTTCTTTTTATATCAGAGATTGAACCCGGGGCCCTTAAACTGAGCCTCATCCCTAGCCCTTTTTTATTTTGTTTTTTTAAATTTTGAGACAGGGTCTCACTAGATTGCTTACAGTCTCACTAAATTGCTGAGGCTAGTTTCAAAGCTGCAATCCTCATGCCTTAGCCTCTGGAGCCACTGGGATTGCAGGTATGTGCCACCATGCCTGATGCAATATTTTAAAAGTAAAAAAGAAAAAAAAAAAGAAAAAAGATCAATTTAAATTTACATTAACTATTTTAATTTACATTGAATTAATCATTTTTATGTAAATTAAATTATTTAACTTAAACTCTATTCAAACTACTATCATTTAACAATTGAGATATTTTTCATTTTTCTTTTATGAAGTGTTTGAAATCACTGTATTTTATACTTTAAGCAGATCTCAATTCAGACTAACCACACATAACTGGCTGATAAAGCATTGTTCAGAGTAGGATCAGGCCCCACCTCCCTTCTCCACAAAAAAGTGCTTTGTGAATTCTAAGTTTATTCCTAGCTCTGACATTCTCTGATTCTCAGTAAGAGATTTAAAATATGTCTGGACAGATTTTGTACTTCTAAACTTGGTGGTCTCTGAACTCCTCTAGGCCTAACAAGAATAAATAATTCTTTGACTGGAGGAGGGGCTGGAAAGATTATTCTTTCTCATTATCTTTGATCTGTTGGCATCTCACAGCAGGAAACACATAAACCAAGAATTAGAGTCAGTGAAAGTCCCCAGCCACGTTGGAGCTGACCCCTAGGCTACTCGTAACTACCCAAGCATAAAGAATTCAAAAGCAAGCAAGATCTAGGGAAGAGTAAAGTGATTTATTGTAAGGAAGTATCCCATATTTAGTGAGCCCCGTCAGGGGAAATAACAGTCTGAAGAAAGACATGTTCCCCCCAGCTTTTCAGGGCCAGCTAGCACCTGTGCCCTCCTTCTAACAGGGGACAGACAGATGCGAATGGTTGGGACCATAAGGTTAAGGAAGTAACTGTAAAATGGGTCCACTGTGCTGAGCCCCTACATGTCTTCACCTTGAAAAGCACTTTACCTGCTGCCCTGCCTGACTTAGGTGGAGAACATGTGCCACATTCCTCAACAAATTGCCTGCTGTCTTCAGGAGAAACGAAAACCTGAAATAATGCTGATAAGAAGAAGACAAGTTCCCCTGAAGCAGGGGACTTTGGTTACCTTTACAAAGCCCAGATCCCAGAACTCAGGGAGATGAGGATAAATTATTCCTTACCGTAAAGTCTGTGAGAACAGGTTTCAGTTAGAACCCGTCAGCATGGCCAGAGTGACCTACAGTTGTCATGGCCATGCGGAGTCAAAAGTCCTCTTGCTGTCAGTCAAAAGTCAAGAGGTAGACCTGGGTGTGACTTTCTGGAAACTTCTCTGGGACTCCCAGTAAAACTGGAGGGTTCGAGAGTCATGCCATCCCTCTTCTTTTGGAGAGGACCCACTCCATCCCTCAAGAATGTCCCCTTTCCCCTTTCCCATGACTTCGAATAAACTTAGGGCTGTTAATTTGAGTGACATGTCTGAAAACTGACTTGATTGCAAGAACCGGGGTTTGAAGGGTGGCCTTGGCACTCTCTCAGTTTCCCAAAAGGCCCCAGCCGGTACCATTCCTAGGCTAAGCCTGAAGGTACAAAGGACAACCAGACAGACCACAGGAGTCTCCTGGAACTTTCCTGACTCTGCCTTGGCACCTCTCTTAGCATCTCTGATCCCTCTTGCCTGCCCCTGCCAGCTCCCTGGATCTAGAACTGAGGGAGATGGAGAAGGGCAAAGGCAGCCAGGGCAAGATGGCAAGAGAGGAGGTGGGAGCAGTCCAGACCAAAGGAGCATGGAGAGGCTCTTCATTGAGGCCACCTTCCCAGCTGACGAAAATGCTTGTGGACACAAGCTGGGGACCAATCAGACAGACACTCCCATACTCAGGCTCCTAAATGGGAGATCCAATAGAAAAAGCTAAAATGGATGTGTGGGCACAGTGTGGGGTGGGGGAGACACCAATGAACAGCAGTGGGGAGAGCAGGGAGAGGGTAGGAAATAAGGAAAGGAGGAAATTCCAGGAACTATGGAAAGAACACACCACAACTTTCCCACCAGGGTCCCCGCTCCGGGGACCCTTCTCTCAGGAGAAGTCTGCCACACTGGACATTCTTTCCTAACTGAAACTGCTCATCCCCAAGTTGGGGCAGTAGCTGTTGCTCCCCCTGTGGAAGGTGCTGCCCCTCAATCTTCACTTGGGGCTCCTCTTTGTCACACAGGTTTCAGTAATGATGGGAGCTCTTCAGGAGGCCTTCTCTGATCACCCCCTGTGCACTGATGTCCCCCCTTACCTACTTGCTCTTGCTACTTCACGTTTTGCTTTCTGCACGGCACGGCAACCCTCTGCAACTGTCTCATTTTCAAGGGTATTGTTTGTGCCTATCAGCTCCCCAGACGCCGCCTCCCTCCACTGGCAGAGAGACTGGAATTTCCCAGGAGCTAGACTTTATCTGAATCCCTGGGGCCTAGAACTCTGCTCAGAGCCCTTGCTGGAACCAGGGTAGTCTCTGCCCTGTTTTTACCATGATCAGCATCTCTCTGCCATCATCTTCCTGTGAGATGGTTCTGAATCTGATCCCAGGCAGCCGACCCCACCGAGGCCAGCTTCCAGTGAAGGCAGGCGCCTGTCGACAGGCATGCTCCCGGCCAGGTCCTGGACACAGGGCTTAAGGAGCCTACAGGAAAGAGTGCAGCCCTGGGAAGACCCAGTCTGGAGGTGCCTTCTCCTCTTCACACAAGGTCTACGGCCCACTGACACCCCGCAGCAGTGGCCTGGAGAACTGTGAGGCTAATTGTAACACGTAATAACTCGGTGTATTAGAATGATCTAACAGAGAAAGGATGAGGACAGAAGATGCGGGCACTGACTTATTTAAAGTCTCCTTCCTAACAGGTGCCAGGTTTTATAGTTTAAGGACCCCAGAGGCCAGTGAACAAAACCTAAACACGATTTCCCCCAGCCCCAAACCAGCCACCAAAATAAAACAAATGGTTGTCCAATCTTGTCTCCTGCTACGCCCCGGGAGCAGGCAACCCCCTTCCTTTCAGGGCTTCCCCTGAGGGACAATTCCTCTTCATACACATTTCCTTGACATGGAGGACACAGGCCTCTTCAGTACCCACGCCTCCAGCAGCTCCTAGGGAACATTGCTCTGCAGGAGACTCTTGATGAGAATCATTCATGCCTCCAAACAGCAGTTCCACAACCAAGCACAGCCCTACAAAATAAATTAATAATAATAATAATAATAATAATACCCAAATGCAATCTCCAGGATATATAAAGAACTCAAAAACCTTAACACCAAAAAAACAAATAACCCAATCAATAAATGGGTAAAGGAACTGAACAGACCCTCCACAGAAGATATACAATCGACCAACCAATATATGAAAAAATGCTCAACATCTCTAGCAATTAGAGAAATGCAAATCAAAACTCCTCTAAGATTTTATCTCACTCTAGTCAGAATGGCAAAAATCAAGAATACAAGCAACAATATATGTTGGCGAGGATGTGGGGGAAAAAGTACACCCATACATTGCTGGTGGGACTGCAAATTGGTGCAACCACTCTGGAAAGCCGTGTGAAGATTCCTTAGAAAACTTGGAATGGAGCCACAATTTGACCCAGTTATCCCACTCCTTGGTCTATACCCAAAGGACTTAACATTCACATACTACAGTGACACAACCACATCAATGTTTATAGCAGTTCAATTGATAGTAGCTAAATTATGGAACTAACCTAGGTGCCCTTCAATAGATGAATGGATAAAGAAGCTGTGGTATACATACACAATGGAATATTACTCAGCCTTAAAGAAGAATGAAATTCTCGAATTTCCTGGTAAATGGATGGAGCTGGAGAATATCATGCTAAGTGAAATAAACCAATCCCAAAGAACCAAAGGCCAAATATTTTCTCTGATATGCAGAACCTAATTCATAATAAGGGGTGGGGGGAGGGAATAGAGGTACTTTGGATTAGGCAGAAGAGAGTGAAGGGAGGGAAGGGATTCGGGGTAGGAATGATGGTAGAACCAACAGGACATTATTACCTTATGTGCATGTATGATTAGATGACCAGTGTAAGTCTACATCATGTACAACCAGAAGAATGTGAGATTATACTCCATTTATGTATGATGTGTCAAAATGCATTCTTCTGTCATTTATATAAATAATTAGAAAAAACTTAAAATTTTTAAAAAAGGAATTCATTCTGTGTTGCCTCCCTTGACCCATCTCGATCTCCTACACTACTGATCTTCCCTGTATCTTAATGTTTTCCTAGGCTTTCCTCCTCCTTTCCTTTATTTTCCTCTATAATCCACACATGAGAAAACATTCAATCTTCGAGTTTTTGAGTCTGGCCTATTTCCTTAGCATGTTATCCCTCCTTTCAATTCACTTGCCAGAAATTGCCATAATTTCATTTTTCTTTAAGGTCAAGTAGAACTCCATTGTGTATATATAACACATTTTAAAAATCCATTCATCTATTGAGGGGCACATGGGTTGATTGCATAATTTCGCTCATGTGAATGTGCTTCTGGAAACATTAAGGGGGATGTACCACTATCACATGCTGATTTTAGATCTTTTAGGAAAATGCCAACGAGTGGGAGAGCAGGGTCATATGGTGGCTCCGTTCCTAGTTTTTTTTTAGGAACCTCCATACTGCTATCCAGAGTGGTTGGACTAGTCTTCAGTTCCACCCACAATGTATGAATGAACCCTTTTCCACATCCTAGCCAGCTAAAGCTCACAGCCAAGACCGAAACCTCCATGAGAATCAACAAGTCAGCAAATAGGAAGGTGTTTCATAAACTGTAATATGACATACATTGTTTGGACACCGTTCTGCCATTCAGTCTACCCTGTCCCTTGCGAGGCCTCGGTTAGGAATGAGTCACACAGGGACAGCCCATGCAGGCTGAGAAGCCACAGTGACTGCCGCCAAGAGGTGGACACTTTTCTCACACAGTGAAAAATCCTTTCAATGAAGCACAGCCATGCATCTCGGGCCTGGAGGACAGAGTGTCTGCCTCTGAGAGGAGGGAACCAAAGGAGATGGGTGCTCTCCAGGTGAGGGGGGCATGCAGCATGTCTTTCCATGAGATGCCACAGAATGTGACCCTGGTGTGAGGACAAAAGAGCACATGGCATTTGTCCCAATAAGAGATAACCCCACACCAAGATCAACAAATGCCTCCCCAGGTGGAAAATGTCCCCTCCAGAGCACTGATGATCTGCAGAGCATTGACTAGATGGGGACACGCCAGAACAAGGGCCACTCAAAGCCACAGTCAAGGAGTCTGACTGGCAGCTGTCTCTTCTATTGACCCTAATGAATATTTGAAGTCAAGCAGGAGAGAGGACAGTGATGGTGACTGAGCCCCTGCTGTAGGCCAGGTGTCCTCATCTGACCAACACCATGGAGCTCTGTCTATGGTTCTAGGCATGGATTTAGGCATGTCCCTGTGCAAAACACACAAAGATCACTGCCCTCGGGGACCTCCAGGTGCTTCAATTATGAAGGGTGAGAATATACAACAGCAATGAACAGACCCAATCGATCCTCAGAACACTTTCTAGCGTGTTAGAAAGAGGGCGTGTATTGTGGGGGAAAAGCAAAGCAGAGGGAGGCAATTAGGGAATCTTGAGGATGATTTTTATATTACATTCAGTGGTCACATTAGGTTTGATTGAGAAGGTGACATGTGAGCCTAGACTTGGGAAATGAGCCACATAACTACATGGAAAAGAGGGGGCCAGGCAGAGGAAACAGCTGGGACAAAGGCCACCAAGGCCACATCTGGGCTATTCCAGGGATAGTAAGGAGTCCAGAAGACTGGATCAGAAAGACCAAGGCCTGGAGGCAGAGTGGATGGATGAGGTCAGAGGGAAAATGAGAGGGTATTTCAGAGAGAGCCCCATGTCATTGTGAAAGCTTTGAATATCACGATGAATGAGATAGACAGTCATTGTAGGGTTGAGCAATGACATGTCCAACCTAGGATGTTTGGGGATCACTTGTCTTTTCTGCTGAGAGCGGACTGGATGGCATGGGGCTGTCGTGGAGCAGTAGGAGACTACAGGAAGACTGAGACAATAACTTAGGGACAACTGGGTCTCTTGAGCCAGTGCTACAGTAGTGGAGTCGGTGAGAATGGGTGGATTCTGGTTATAGGATGAAATAGAGACAGGGTTCTCTCATGTCTTGAATGTGAGGTGAGGAAGAGAGGAGGCAAGAAGATTTCCACGCCATCCACAAGCCAGGAAGAGAAGCCTCATCAGAACCAACCTGAGGTGCCTCAATCTTGAACTACTGGCTTCCAGTGAGAAAATCCATTGTTGTTTTAAAAAAAAGTCTGACTCCAAGGATGTTGACCTGAGTCAATAGGGCAGAGTGGCTATCAGCTGTTCCCGATATAGTGGGCTTAGTCTATAGGAGATTAGATGTTTGGTCTTTGACCTGCGTTGAGGCTAATCTTAGATGTTCAGGCAGAGATAGTACATGGTGAGCTGTTCACAGGAGCCTGGGATTTGGTGGGAAACATGAATTTGTCTTACTTAGGTCATTCCTTTCATTCCCCTCACTACCCTCTCAGGTGGGCAGGATTCCCTCTCTTTTGTTCCAAACTGGCTGTGACTTACTCATGGTCACATAATCACCAAAGTTCTAGATGGATTTAGGAATTTATGTTGGAACCTCCCATAGTCTATGCCTTCTGGAAGCAAATTGCTCAAAGAAATCAGTTCCCTTTGCTCCTTCCTGATATTTTGGTTTTGTCCCTGTGACCTAGTATGTTGCAAGGCTGGTATAGAATTATGGAGAGCTAGACCTGGAGGCCACTGTTTTAATCAGCTTTTACCATCACCATGAGCACAAGACCTGACGAGAACAATTAGAGGAGGAAACGTTTATTTTGGTCACAGTTTCAGAAGTCTCAGTTCATAGATGGTCAACTCCATAGCTCTGGACCCCAAGTCAAGTAGAACACCACAGCAGAAAGGCATGGAGGAGGAAAGTAGCCCAGGACATGTCCAGCAGGAGGGAAAGAAAGAGCTCTGCTCACCACAGAAAAAATGTAAACCCCAAACATTCCCAGGGACCTCCTTCCTCCAGTCACACCCTACCTGCCTATAGTTACCACCCAATTAATCCATCAGTGGATAATCCACCAATCAGGTCACACCTCTGGTAATCTAATCACATCGCCTCTGAAAATTCTTGCATAACTCACACATGAGCCTTTGGAGGACACCTCATATCTAAACCATAACAGCTGCACGAATAGTGATTAGGCTTGAAGACAGAAAGGAGGCCCTTGAAGATGCCAACCCCAAATGAGGTCTTAGAAAACATGGTTGGGAGGCAAAAAGAGTAGAGAACTCAGTTAAAAAGTGGGAGAGTTGACAAAAGGACAGTTGAATGCCTATGATATGAGCTGTATTAATGGAGTAGCTCTCAACTTTATGGGACACTCCCTGGCCTACTTATTACATGTGGACCTAACATCATGTGTCCTGAGTGCATTTGCACACGAACACATGTATCCCAGGCTCACAGGATCGCAGTCATGCTTCCTAAGAGACCTTGGAGATCTTGTTGCACGCTGAGCTCCTCAAGGACTGGGACCTTCTATGTCTCACTCACCTTACAGCTGCAGCAGCCTGTGCGATGCCTGGCTCAGAGCATGTGAGATGGACATGTGGCAAAAGGGATGCTAAAATGCTAAATAAGCAAGAGTTTGACCCTAGAGCTTCTTGAGGGGAACATTCTGGAAAGATGAAAAATAATTTGAATGAAAATTAAGCATTCTACTGCAATATGAAGGGTAGCAGATTTCTGTGGATATCTATTTGCATATCTTTTTCTTAAATAGGCAGCCCAATTTACATACATTTGTATGTTCCATTCAAAGAAACTTACTGTGGTATGTAAATGACTTGGCAGATTAAGTTTTCCTTTTCTTCTTTTCATATTTTTTTCATTTTTACTGTTTTCCTTTTCACACTTAAGTATGTATATTTTATGCAAAGTCCCTCCAAACTGATAGTGCCTTTCAATAGACCGTATTATGAAATTACATAATTATTTATTTAGTGGAGATAAAATGTTCTGACTTTTTTCTCTTTTTCTTTTTCTTTTTTTTGGGGGGGATCCTGGGGAGTGAATCAGGAGAACTTAACCACTGAGCCACATCCTCAGACCTTTTTTGTATTTTATTTAGAGACAGGGTCTCACTGAGTTACTCAGGGCCTCGCTAGAATGCTGAGACTGGCTCTGAACTCACGATCCTCCTGCCTCAGCCTCCTGAGCCATTGGGATTACAGGCATGCGCCACCACACCTGGCCTCTTCTGACTTTTTTATTAGCTAAGGTAACCACATTCTTTCATTATAGTAAAGAAAGCATTTTATGTTGTATCCTCTTGCCTCTCGAGCATAAAATTCCTATCTGATAAACCTGAATCAATGCTTCATGATCTATCTCTGACACTGAGCAGCTGTGTAACCTGGGACAACTCATCATACCTCCATGAACTCCGTTTATTCTTTAATGAAATGAAAAGGCATCATGTCCAGGTAGAGATTTACCTTCCCTGCACGTCTTCCAGCTGTTGCCAACCTCCAGCAGACACACCATGAGTTAGGAAGCAATGCCACAGAAGAAGAGGAACATGGGCTGGTTGTGCCACACAGGCTCCCTTGAAATTGTCCCTGGCTCCCCTTCCCTCTTGCCCTTTCTCCTCTCCCTTTGGCTGAAGAGAAGGCCCACCT
This sequence comes from Glaucomys volans, assembly GCA_020662805.1. Taxonomy (NCBI): domain Eukaryota; kingdom Metazoa; phylum Chordata; class Mammalia; order Rodentia; family Sciuridae; genus Glaucomys; species Glaucomys volans. The sequence continues at coordinate 429,532 of JAJEJO010000913.1, forward strand.
ACAAGGTTACTGCTGACCCTTCCTTTATATTCTCAGAATCCATGTGGCTTTTGTAACCCCATTCCTAGTAGTGAGCCCAGGAGGTTGGAAACCACTGTCACTGTGGTGTTTTAGGGAAGACCCGTCCCAGGCCACAACCTCACTGCTCCTCCACTCCCTATGAAATCCCTTGGTGCCTCTGAGCCCAGCAAGGTCCAGTTTTCAGTATCGAGCTCCACTGTTATCTTCAGTGCTGGCCTTGAACACATCTAATTCCTTCCTACCAACACTCATGCCCTGAATATTGGAGCTCCAGCCCTGGACAGCCTGGACATTTGACTGCAGTAACAGCGGGAGAGGAATGACAGAGACGGAATCGTGTGTAGAGCAGGACAGAGGAAGCAACTGAAGAACACACAGGAAAGAATTCTAGTAACTGCTCAAGTCCACGATCCCTAGGCACCTTACATCCCTGAGGATGCTGAGTGCTCTGTGTGTTCTTTTCTTCTGTTTTCAGTGCTCCATTCCTGAGCTTGTTAATATCAGAGTACAATCCTTTCTTTTTTTAAATTTACAGTAAGGAAAAAAAAAAGCTGTTTCATCTCCCCCAAAACAACAACCTGCAGGAAGAGTCTCTCAGTACAGACCTGTTTCATTCTGTGAGAGTGGAATGTTGTGTATACTGTCCCCAACCCCAGATGTCAGTGGTGTGGAGATGGTGGTATCTCCTTGAAGAGGTGCCATTCAAACATCATGCAACAAGTGCCCTCCAAGCAACTCGTGCAGTGTGGGGGGCAGACCATTTATCCACCCAGTCCCTCAGTCCCCCAGCACCCCAGAGCTTCGTTGTCTGCCGGCCACAGTCACAGGAGCAGCAAGGATACAAGAATTACAGAGCAGTTCTCAGCCTCCTCTCAGATGCAACTCTCATCCTAGTGCAAATAAATCCAATGACTCCTTTACTATTCTAAAATAAAGTTCATTTGTAATATAAACTACTCTTACACATAATTTTGAAAAATCAATATAAAATCCATATAATTCTCCAAGTGTAGTATAAAGGAGAATTACAGTAAGAGATGAAAAAGTCTTAGGTGCTTACCCTCACTTATAATGAAAATGTAAGGAATAAAAGCAAGACAATTCATTAATGAGCCTTTTTCTATTTGACATTTGACAATAAGATCTACATGAAGCCTGGGCCTGTAATCCCGAGGCCCAGGAGGCTGAGGCAGAGGATCATGAGTTCAAAGTCAGTCTCAGCACTAGTGAGGCACTAAGCAACTCAGTGAGACCCTGTCTCTAAATAAAATACAAAATAGGGCTGGGGATGTGGCCCAGTGGTTGAGTGCCCCTGAGTTCAATCCCTGGTATCCCTCCCCCCGCCCAAAACAAAGATCTACATGAATACCTGTGATGAAGTGGTAGATGATGTGAACCTCCGAACCCCCAGAATTTGTAAATATGTTACATGACATAGCAATACAATATTAAAGTCACAGATGGGATTAAGGCTGCTGATCATCTGACCTGGAGATGGGGAAATGATCTTGGATTATTCACGTGGACTTGTGTGATCACAAGGGTCCTTATATGGGAGAGGGAGTATGTGTGACCAGAGTGCAAGAGAGACTGATCCAACATTGCCAATGTTGAGAGCAGAAAGTGATCAAGAAACAGAAGTAGCCAGAGAAGGAAATGAAATGGTTCTCCATAGAGCCTCCTGATCCCTCTTAGACTTCTGACCACCAGACCTGTAAGACGGTAAACCTGTGTTGCCCGAAGTCACCACGTGTGACCATTTCCCATAGCAGCAATAAGATACAACACCTGGGAATTTTCATTTACATACATATGAAGAATCAGCTGGTGACTGGAACACTACAAAGGCCCAGACTCCGAGAAACGACCGTTACGATGGTTGAGAGCTGGTGTCTCCATCACTGATGAACACGCAGTCAGGATGAGGCCAGTCTCAAAACCAGTGAGGCCAAACCAGGCAACACCAGCTAGGTATCCACCCTGCCATTAGGGACGTGATTTTCAAAATGGTGGGTAATCTTGATAAAGTTCCAAAAGGAAAAATAAAATAGTATGTGAAGAGGAGCTTAGTATTTATACTAAAGCATAAATAGGAACTTAGTATTTATACTTAGTATTTATATCAAGGCTTATAAAAAGCCTTGATCACAATAGATGGATTTTCATCCACAAGCACGGTGAGGTATTAGAAATGTTTCCTTCACATGTATGATTACACAAATGGTGTGACTCTACTTGTGCACAACCAGAGAAACAATAGCTGTACCCCATTTGTGTACAATGAATCAAAATAAATTTTAAAAAAAGAAAAGAAATGTTTCCTTCAAGTGAGGGAAAAGTTCTTTATCAGGATTGTCCTGAAAAAGCAGAATGTCTTACTTCCTGGTTCCACACACGAATTCCATTAGTGTCCTCACGAGTATGGAAGTTCCCTTAAGGGAACTAGCACCTGGACTCCTTAGGAAGACACAAATTGGATTACCCTAAATGCAATGGATGTGGCAACGAGAGGCTTTGTACTGTAGGGCAAAGTAGGTATGGTCAGAAGGGGTGCTGCTGAGCAGTGGGTCAGTCAGGAGGTTTTCTGAAGGAGGTTGTTTCGGGATCCTGGACAAACAGCCCTTTCAGATGGAGTCATTATGGCATGCTTATAAAAGGATTGCTTGGAAAGATGTGAGCAGATTAAGGGAACCCAGCAGAGCTGAGGAAGCCCTCTGAGGAAACAGACTCTGGCAGCCATTACCACCCTTCGATCTGACTGGTAAATTGAGAAGTAATCACCAGGATCCAGAGGCAGAAGCTGAAGGCAGCTGGAGAAAAAAATCATCCAGAAAAGAAAAAACAGCCAACCTTGTCCTGGCCTGGGATCCAGGGCAATAGAAACAGACTCAATATCCCCTTCCTACATTTCTTCCCAGTGCCTTCCTTTAGGCAAACCTAAGGGAAAGGTGAAAGACAAGAGCTTCTGTCCTCCAGAACCTGGCCTCCTGAAGTGCAGACCAGATAGCAGTGGATCTCTAGGGACAAACAGGACACACACAGGGAAAGACTAAGGGTGGAAGAAGGTCTTTGGCCTCTTGCCATCAAGAAGCTGAGGCCCTCAGTCCAACAGCTCACGAGAAATACAGTGCTGTCAACAAGCACATGAGCTTGGATGCAGATCCTTCACCATCTGAGCCTCCAGAAAAAATGCAACCCTGACTTATGGAACCTTTGTCAGACTCTGAGCAGCTCTGGTTAAGCTATTCCCAGACTCCTAGACTGCAGAAACTGTGAGCTAATAAACAAGTGTTGTTCTGAACCATCAAATTTTGGGTCATGTACATTGTAGAAATAGAAAACTAGTACACCACTCCTGAAGATTATGAGTCTAAAACTCCCCTATGTGTGGCCTGTGCCCTATTTCTCGACCCCCTGAGCTATGGCATACCTGTCCTGGTTTTCTGTCTCCAGAAGAGCCACTGCAGAGACCCCAACAAGGAGAAAGGGCTGTTCCTGGTACGTGTGCCAGAACTGGAAATTCAGTGGATAACGAGACACAGTCCCTATTGTTCCAGAATTCAGCTGGGCAATCTGACACTGTCATTTTGATCCCATTCCGTCAGGTCCTGTATTAGGCACTTGGGGAGTCAACAGTAACATGACTGAGATTTGCCTTGTTCTTGTGGAATAATAGCAGGGAAGGAGGAAGGAATGCTACAGACTCATAACTGTCTCAGTGGGCTGTGTGATCACAGCCATCCTGAAAGAATATGGCTATCCCCTTTTAACAGATGAAGAAACTGAGTGTTATGGGTTATATATGAGGTGTCCCCCAAAAGCTCATGGGTGAGATAATTCAGGAATTTTAAGAGGTGAAAGATTGGTTGTGAAAGCCTGAACCTAATCAGTACATTAATCTACTGATAGGGATTAACTGAGTGGTAACCGTAGGCAGGGAGGTTGTGGCTGGAGGAGGCGGGTCCCTGGGGGCAGGCCTTTGGGTTTACATTTTGTTCTTGTTGAGCAGAGGGCTCGCTCTCTCTCTCTCTCCTCCTCCCCGCACTCCCTCTCTCTCCCTCTCCTTCCTGGTGCCCATGTCCTGAACTGCTTTTCTCCCCCATGCCCTTCTGCCATGTTGTTCTCCCTCAGCTTGGGCCAAGAGACCCGGAGTCAGTCGTTTATGGACTGAGACCTCTGAAACCATGGGCTCCAAATAAATTTCTCTTCCTCAGAATGTCAGGTCTTTTGTTCACAGCAGTTTAAAAAACTGACTAAAAACAGCTGAAACTGTTAATTTCCCAAGGTGTACACTAACACGAGCCAGAAATTAGTTCTAAACCCAGGCTAGTGTAGCCTCAAAGATCATGCCCTTTCCTCAGAGAGGACCCTGGTCATGCGCTGTGTTGGGTAGCAAGCCTGAGAGAGAGTGGAAGGACACCAGGCAGAGCAGAGGCTCCTGGACCGGACTCGAGCAGACACTGCAGGCACCCACTGTATATCCTGGGAATTCAAGATGCCACCACTGGAGAGACTTACCTCAGTCAGAGGGACATAGGCAGAGAGGAGCAGAATCTGACCATGCTTGGATATGGGCCTGCTGCCGTGTGAAGAAAGGCTGGTGGAGAGACACAAATGAGGGTGGACAGCCCTGAAAACTGTGCAAGGCCAGGCTGGAAACCATGGACACTCATCGCAGAGCTCCAGGGGAGCCATTCACCTGGGACTCTGGAGGTTAGATTTTAAATCTTCTTTTCATTTTTTCTTTCTTTCTTTTCTTTCTCTTTCTTCTTTCTTTCTTTCTTTCTTATTTTTGTTTTTGTTTTTCATTTTGTTTTATTTTATTTTGCATAAGGAAATAGAGGTTTTTGGAAGTTAGAAATATATTTAGTGATCCAACTGAGTCCAATCCAGGACTCCAAAGCAAGTGTCTGTCTCTGAATCTAAGGATTTCTCAGTTTCCTGTTTCTATTTGATTTTGGTCTGTGTTGTTTTATTACTTTTGAAGCAGGAATGCTTTGGGAAGAATTAGATATGTCTACTCCCTTGATTGTGGTGATGGTATTGGAGGTGTTTGTATATGTCCAAACTCATCAAATTGTACACACTAATACAGTCTTTTTGTGTATCCATTACCTCTCAATAAGACTATTATAAGAGAAAATAAATAAAAAGTTCACAGTTTGTCTTCCCCTCTCTTAGGAAACCTACAGACTCATTTGAGGACATTTTATTACAAGTTCACAAATGCATTAGCATCTTCCTGAAGAGGAACCGAGGCCCAGAAGAGTGTGACCTCTCTATGTGACAGTATTAGCCTGCAAGTCAATGGGCAGATTCTCCATGCTCTGCAGGCATCTGCTCAGAACTTGAGCAGTTCCTCCATCAGTTCAGAAACACCAGGCAGGAATATCTAAGAAGAAAATGAACACACCTGCCAACAGGGGCCTTGAGAGCTGGAGAGAGCCTCCTGTGAAATGAGTGTCATTAAATATAAAATTATTACCATCTTGCTGCCTGAGGTTGGGGAGTCGATTAGCCTCCTTGAGACTTACTGTGTTAGTCAGATTTGCATTGCTGCAAACTACCTGACAAGACCAACTAGAAGAGGGAAGATTTATTTTGGCTATAGTTTCAGAGGAAGTACTCCAGGGCTGACTGGTACCAAGGCAGAAATACCATGGCAAAAAGGCATGGTGGAGGAAAGCCACTCAGCTTGTGCCAACCAGGTCCTTCATGCATTGGGGACCATGCTTTCAATGAATGGGCTTTTTAGAGAACATTCCACATCCAAATGGTAACACTCCCCTCACATCAGAGGGGGATACTTATTCCCACTTTGCAGTGCTGAATTACATGGAGTACCCAAGAGGGTAGCACACAGTAGTCACTGGAAACATGCTCATTTTCTTCCCTATTTGCCTCTTCCTGGGTCCTTGGCCACAAAAGAGCGGGGCATGGTTAAGTATAAAAAAGTATCACAGAGGAAACAAGGTTAATGAAAAATTAAAGGGAACCTCCTGTAAGTGTTGGTTGACTTGGGTCTGAATAACATTTATCTATCAAATCAGAAAGCTAGCAGATAAGGCTTTTCTACACTCTTGAGAACACGGGCAAGTTCTCTCCAGTTCCACCAATTCCAAAGCCATTGCCTCTCAAACTCTGTGTCTCTCTTAAGCATTTTCTTATAATCCCTGTGTGATGACGTTCTCCTGGTATTTTCTGCACCTAGTGTTCCAGACTCCTCCACTGGTGATGGTGGCCACCCTACATCTACTTAGGCACATTTCCAAAGTCCACTCAACTTCATGGAGCTACCAATGCCTGCCTCCTCCAACATCTCCCCTCTCCCATCCCATCTCCTCTTCATCCCATGTCTCCCTATTAGGAAATTCTTACCTGTTCTGACCTGCTCCCCCTACCACCCTTGTCAGTCTGAACAAACCATACAAGAGAAATTCTTACTACCAAAGCAAAAGATTCTTAATTAGTTACACATTAGTTTTCATCATAATCACTGCTACAGTTACTTCTTGTTTAAGAGCATAAAATGTCAAAGAGCCAAAGCTCTGGGACCAGCCACCTGATTTCAAATCCTGACGCTGCCACATCGTAACGTGGGACAGTGATTTAATCCCTCTGAATGTTCCCATTTTAAAACAGAGAGAATAACAAAACCTACCTCTTGTCTTGGGGTTGCTGTGAAGATTAAATGAGTTGATTTATGTTAAAAAATTAAAATCATTTCTTTGAATGTAAGGGTTCAATGCATGTCAATAGTAAGTCTCATTGGGAGTCAGAGAGGTGAGGATTTTTCTTTTTACCTAAATCATGTCACATGACCTTTCTAAGCCCCACTTCATTCTCTATAAATTGACGATCTTTGATGCCTAACTTTCAGGTTCTAACAAGAGTTAATCTGAAAATACACATAAAGTAGCCTAGTCTGGCACTTCAAAAGTATTCACCAAATTTTCCATTTGATTACTAGTTTAAAAGGTTTTATTTCATCAATTTTTTTATCTTTGAAAAATTTGACTACACTGAGCTACAGAAACATTCTCTGACATCATTTCAATGAATTATTTTCTTAATGGAATACACAAAACTGCTAATCTCTGATTCTAGAATACCCTCTGAATCTTGCTCTCTTTCTCTTTACTCTTCTTCTGTAGCTTCTCAAAGTGAAAGCATCAATTTGATTTTACCAATTGCCAGTGATTTAAGGTGGGCTGGACTCATGGTGGAGAGAGTGATTTTCATCCACATCTTATGTAACCAAGAATACAGACTAGTCCTGCGAAGCTTCAGGGAAGCTCCTATGCACCAGGACCACTCGTTAGGGTGTGGGACAAGAACTCTGTCCAGCTGCACTTCATCTTAGTGGGACACACCCACTAAATAAGAGCCGGTGCTCTTATTTCTAAAATGGAGTGGTAGTAATGACCTCAGTGTTTAGAGAGGATTGACTGAGATTATTCACTTGGTGTGCTTAGCGCAGTGCTGTTTGGAATCATTCTGATGATAATGATGATGAATTTTGTCCAGACACCACAACCATCAAAAGCAAAGCCTGCTCTTAGCCTCCAGGCATGTTCTCAAGCCCTTTGCACAATTCTGCCATTTTAAAAACTTCCACACTGGGGTGTAAAGTCTGACTCCTACTGAAAAGTGAGAAAATCCCTCAGTATGAGCTTCACAAGCTAAAGTTAAAAATAACCTTGCCAGCCATGCTCAGGGAAGGCTGCACAGAGAAGAGAAAGACCCTCCATCTTCCAGAACCAAAGCTCTGTCCGGATTGTCAGCCCATCTGCAATCTGTTAGGAAGCATAGCTACACCTTTTGTTTCCTAGGACCACCTAAACCAAGCACCACAATCTGGATGGCTTAAGATGACAGAAATGCTTCTCGCCTAGATCTAGAGAGCAGAAGTCTGAAACCAAGCTGCTGGCAGGACTACACTTCTTCAGAAGTTTCCAGGGAAGACTCCTTCCTTGCCTCTGCTCAGGTTCTGGTGGCTCCCTGCAACCCTGGGGGTTCCTGAGCTTTCTGTGCACCCCTCCAGCCTCTGTCTTCTTTACCCAGCCATTGCCTGGGGTGTGTCTCTATGCATCTTCTCTTCTTAAAAGGTCACCAGTCATATTGGAGGTGCCATCCTATCCTGCATGATCTCATTAACCAATTGTATCTCTCACTAGGTGAGCCCCTCATCCCCCTGAGTCCAGGGAACGCCCACCTGTCTCCCACCACCTCCAAGGACACCACCACCAGTGGCAGCTGGCTCTTAGATATCTTTCTTACTCTGCCCAGATTGAACACTGTCAGGTGCATCATTTAATATCCATAGTTGGCCTCAGAGACGCTTGCTCTCAATGCTAGGGTCCTGTGTGCGACTTGTCTGACCCTCTTCACTGGTAGACAATGCCCTCATTCATTCTTCGTGTTTTCAGATATTCGTTCATTCATTCAATCTAGTGTTTGTGAACATACAGGTGTGGGCCAGTTGATTGTGTTTGGTCACATATTTATTATTTTGCTCAAGGTCCACAAACCTTCTCTTTGCCTATAGCCACATCAAGTCTGTGGCTACAGAGGGGAACAAGGAATCTTCCTGACCTAAAACCTTGAATGAGGATCCCAGCCTAATGGAAATGTAAAGTAATACACTACAACTCCTTTGGGCACATGTTAGAACTCAGGCAAGAATGAAATGATACACGAACACAAAGAAGGTGGTGGCTACTTCTGTACCCTTTCTGATCCAGACACTCTCTTCTATAAAGATGATAGGTACATTAATTTATCTGATTGCTGCAGGTATTACACCATGTAAATGGGTATGACATTGTTAAATTGCTCACCTTGAGTAAATACAACTTGTAATTGTCAGCTATACCTCAATAAACCTGAGGAGAATTCTGGGGCTAAACTTCTCTCAGCTAACCATGACACAGAAAAGGTATAAGAGACCATGTGGACCCTCAGTGGCTTGACACAACAAATGCTTATTTATATTCACCTGAGAAGTCATCTGTGGTCTCTCTGGATGGTCACCAGAACCCCAGACTGCAGAAACCTCTATCATCTCAGAAGGAAACTTGATTGTTTTTCAGGCAGGACAGGAGATGATAGAGAATCACACATCAGTTCCTAAGGGCTTTAGCTCATAAGTGACCTTGATCATGGGAACTATATGATCCTGTCCATCTGCAAGAATGTGTCAAATTTTGTGTGTGAAGGGAGGAAAGTATGCCAATACTCAGGGAACTGCGGAGAAATGTCTATGCTGCAAAAAATAAATAAATAACAAATTTTAATGAAAAATTTTAAGTTGTCAAATTCAATCTCCTCACTTTATAGGCAGGATTGAAAGGATGGATTGTCCTCCTCCAAATTATTTAATTTCCAATTAATACTGTCATACTATGTATCCTTCATTATCCACAAGGATTGATGATCACTCAGACACTAAGATTTGAAGAAGATAAAAGATAAAAGAAGCAGATTGCAATTATAAATTAAGATAAAATATTAGTAAATCAGCCAAAATATATCAAAACTTTCACAAATATAAATTATTCCAAGCTCACAGATTAAAAGATAAAGAAATACAGATTACATATAAACAATACAGATGTGTTTTGTTTCTAAAATATAGGGGTGTGGAAAGAAATCTATATGAAGTTAAATGTAATGAAACAAAGCTGTGTGTTCTATCTCACCCAGACTCTCTCATCTTCAACCTTACTGGCATTTGAAGCTACATTATGTTTATTTTAATTGACTTTCCTGTGCTTTAGCAATATCCCTGGACTCTACCCTGAAGATGCCAGGAGAGTCCACACCCCTGTTGTAAAAACCAAAAATGTCTCCAGGCATTGCCAAATGTCCCCTGAGGAGGAGACACAATTGTCTCCAGATAATAAACACTGATTACACAAGTTGTTCTACTTCTCAATTTCTTCAGCAGTAAAGGAGAAATAATATTACTATGTTTCCTCTACAATGATTATGCAGATTTGAAAAATTCATGCATACATTGCAGAAAACCCTGACAGAGAGTAAGTTTTAAACGTGTTTGAGCAACTGATACCATATAAGTAGCAATGGTGGAAGGAATAGAAAAGCACAGACCTCTTCTAAGAGGTGACCCAGGTTAACTTAGGTCCAAAGCAGATATTGCCTCTGCTAAAAAGAGTGAAATAATTGTGACCTCATCAGGTCAAGATCAGAGACAATGATCTTTCTTTCTGTGTTTTCAAAGTATGTATTTGTAAAAATCATCTGTAATAATAAAACATGTTGGAAGGGTTATTGCTCATGGTACAAATAATTTGCAATAGCATTTTTAATGCTTCTAAGCTATTTTGTTTGTTTAAACTCTAAGAAAAAAATTCATGTTTGACCTTCAAATGCATTCAAATATGTAACTACTTAAGCAGCAGACTCTCTTTACTAATCACGCTTTCTCACAGTTATGTTAAGTTTGTATAAGATGAAGTCATGTCTTCTAAGTCTGGAGACTGAGTGGTGGGATATTTGTGGATTATTCTACCGAATGAAGGTTACATAGAAATAACTGACAGAGGACTGGACTTAATTTCTATCTACTGATGACAAAATAATAATGAGACCATAAAATAATAAAGGGGAAAATTAATAGTGATGCCTTCGAAAAAAAGGAGTATATTCCTTTTTTCAAGAGATATTCACTGAATTTTACTCCCCATCAGGGATTGAGTTAAACTCTGGGAATAAACTAATAAACTCTCTCAATAAGGTAATAAAATTGGGAAAAGAAAGTCAAAAAAGAAAAACACAGAAGCTGGGAACCTGGGAAGAGAGATAAGGGTAGCAGAAAGGTAGTGAAATAGAGGCAGACAGGCATGTCCCCAGATAGGTCAACAGACAAAAGGAAAGAGGAAAACAAGCAAAAGGCACACTGTGCACTAGGCATGGAGCAGGCGGCCACTGTTATGCTGAACTCCTGAAAGTGGTCTCCAGCATCCAGGAGGCCTGGTGACTACCTTGATAAACTACCCTGCTTCAAATGCCCACAATTCCTGGAGAAAACTATACAAACATTCCTTTAAACATGTAGCTGAGCATTCAAGTAAACAAGAGGGATTGTTCAACTAATAAACTCTCAACTAGTGTTCACAATCCACTCTCAGGTTCTAGGTCTTGAGATACAAAAAGTGATGAACTGAAACTGAGACCTCTGCCAAACAGAGACATTTGTATTATCACACCATAAGTGAAAGAATGAACTTCTAGCTGGGTGCAGTGGGTGTAGCTGTAATCCCAGTGGCTCAGGAGGATGAGCCAGGAGAACCTCATGTTCAAGGTCACCTTAAGGAAACCTCAAAACCTGAGACTTCCTGCCAAAGTTTATTTCTCACTCCTGCAGTGCTGGCCTGTTTGGGGGCAACTCTTCAGCACTCTGCCAACTCCATCTGAGATCTCCTCTGCAATGTTTCAGAGGAGATAAGATCCACCCCCGAGAGTTGTGTTGGAAGTTCTCACCACCTCAACCTAGAAACAGCACCTTCACCCTCCTGCTTCATAGGCCAGGACTCCTCACGTGACACCCCCCAGTGGCACGGCTGCAGGAAGTCCAGTCAGCCAAATACCCAGAAAGGAAAGGACGCTGATAATGGTAGGCACTGTTAATGTAGATCTCACCATTTTGTAGAATTTTGAGGTTCCATGTGTTTTATTACAGGCTAAAATTGGGGAAAGGTGTAACTCAACTCAAAGTGGATCAAGGACCTAGAAATCAGACCAGAGACTCTGCACCTAATAGAAGAGAAAATAGGTCCAAATCTTCATCATGTTGGACTAGGACCAGATTTCACATTTAAAATAAACAAATTTAGAACCCTTTCTCTACATCTTTGCATTTTTCCCAGTTACTAGGGATCTGCACGATTACTCCAAACAAGGATCATCCTTTACAATGTTAGAGTTCTTAGTTCGCTAAGCACTGTGATATTATTTCTTCCATTTCCATTGGAGAGTCATGGATGTCAGTTAACTTCCTTAAGATCCCAAACTGGCAAAGAGCAGAGTAAGAGCATCCACCTTGGTTTCTGACATCGAGTTCAGCACACAATGCCTTCCCTCTTCATGGTGCATGAGCACAAATGGTCTATGCAGCTAAATAGCCATGCAATTGATATGCTGCATAATTGAAGTGACATGAGCTCAGGAAAATACAGACGAGGCCACAGAGAGGAACTAGATGAGACACTCCTGCAGACCATGGTAAGGGCTTTGTCTTTCACCCCAGAGAAAAGAGGAGTCATTGCTGGATTGTGAGTGAAAGAGGGACATGATCTCCTTACCTGTTTAAAGGGTCACCAAACCAACCTTTCCAGGTGGGGGCAAGGACGGATGGAGAGGTTGAGTGAGATAGTGGTGGCTCCACCTAGCATTTCATCGGAGATGATGAGTGTGGCTATATCTGGAAATTCATGAAGGAACTTTCAAGAGACTCTATTGACAAATTGTGTGGTGTGAACAAAAGCAGTCATGGTCTTTGAAGAACTACCAGGACTGAGATAGGAGGGAAGGCAGGTGGAGGTTGGGGTGTGGGGAGATGAGTTCAGCTGTATCGTCAGAGTGAGTGGCCCCCAGCATCTCAGTATTCACACCCACTGGCTTAGCCACACCAGAGAGAAGTAGCCTTTTAGGTGGATTCACCTCTTGTAGTTGCTCAGGTGCAGAATGCACCTCTCAGGCTTGAGGAGGATATGAACACTTTGACTTTGGACTTCTCACTGTTGGCATGCCCGGGGTGGTCCCTACTGGGAACCTCTGCAAGCCCAGAGTAAAAGAAGGGTCTGTGAACAAAGAGGTGGCAAGCTTTTTATTTGAGAAGCAATATCTTAAATGGCATAGGGCAGTAGATAAAAGGGCCAGTCTTTTAGAAAAGAACAGGAGGAACAAAACTCCCTTTTTAACTTGCTTTTCTGCCCTCTGTGTTCTGTGTTTGATTTCTGGAATGGGCTATTGATTTATGCCATGGTATTTGGAGCACCTGATCTGATGTGGTGCACTAATATAGACTGCCTTCTTAGAGGACACAGCATCACCGAGACATCTGGAGAGAAAAACAGCCAGCACCCAACCTGGACTCCCACCCAGGCTGCCCCTGGAATCTGGCTTGATACATTGGTTCCCTGCCGTGAGTCATCCTGAGGGGCACATGTGTGCTTGTGTTCCTCTCTTTTTAGGTCGTCAGACTCTGTCAGTCAGTACTTTTTATTCTCTGAGGAATATGGGTGATGTGTCCCCACCTGTTCTTCCCTCTGCCTCCATTCAGTGCTTACCTGGCATCTGCCATCCCCTTGCCTAAATCTATATGATCTTTCTGTTTTTTTTTCACTAGAGGACAATGCTCTATGGTCAATAGCTGGAAGGAACAGATTGTGAACAGAAATGTAAAAGCAATTCCCCTTTCCATGCCCTGTGTCCTGCTCAGTAGAGTGATTGGTGAGAGGCACTAGGTGGCCAGCAGGATCCCTGCAGGCATCACCTCCAGACACTCTGAGACCTTCCACCTGACTTCCAGAGGTGGACCTACACTGTCATTCCCTTTCACTCTCCTTTGCTAGATCAAGAGACCCAAAGTAAAATTCACAGTAATAACTACCATTGACTTAGCATCCCCTCTCCGCATTGCACTACACAAACCACGTCAATACACAAACTCCATTCTTTACAACAACCCTGCAATTTGTATACTATTAGCTTATCCATTGCACAGATGGGGAAACTAGGGATCAGAGAGGTTAAGTGGCACTCCCAAAGCCACCCAGCTACAAAGTGCTGGTGTTAGAATTCAAACCTAACCTTTCTGAGATGGTCATCTGTTGACTCTAAGGATGACCTCTTTCTCAAAGGTGGACTGTGGCCTCCTGCAAGTCAGTACTACTATCCCTAGTGTAGCTCCTGCAACAGAAGAGAGATGAAATAAACATTTAATATATTAGTTAAAATCAGAGTTACGTCCTCCAGGAATGATGGGGAAATGATATTCATTCAAATATCATTTTCTCAGTTATGTATTTCTTGATCCTCTGGGGAAAATCAAGTGCTCACCAAGTGCTCCATCAAAGTGACAGTTGTCACCTTTCATATTTAACAATGACAGCTCTCAGGACAGAGGAGAGGTGAAGCAAATGAATACTCACACGTCTTTGCCACCAGGCATGTCCAACCTACCTCTCTGCTTCTTGGAGAGCAGCCTCCAGCCAGGCCAAGGCCTCTGAAGCCGCTCTCAATGTGCTGCCTGTATGGCACAGGGTTGACAGATGGGACTCACACAGGAGCGTGAAGTTCAGCTCAGGTGAAGATTCTGCCCTCCCTGGTGGCATGCACTTGCACACTCCGTTAGACTCTTGGGCTGTTTTCTTCCTCTGTGCAATGGGGATCATGTGCACACTCCATCTCAGTCTGTGGGAGAACTAAATTAAATTGACATAGCCACGCCCAGCACTGAGTATGAGGCATCTGCAATAAAGAAGGCTCTCAATAAAGGCTTGGCTTGATATTGCAGCTTTTTTAAAAGCACCATAAAAATTTAAAATATTGTTATTGATATTATTATGATGCTTTGTGCTCAGCCCACCCCTTAAAAAATATACAGCATGCCCCAAGAAGCAGGGGCCCTGACGTTTTCCTTCACCACAGTCTATGTTCAGACATTCATCTTCTCCTGTCTAGATCATTTAAATATCTAGTTAACTAATTTATTTCTTTTTTACTTCTTTTTCCAACTTATTCTCCAACTTATGCCTGTTCCCTAAAACAAAATCCACCAGGGTCATCCACTTCATATGTAAGGGATGAAAGATAAACCCTTTGGCATGTCACATTGGGTCCTCCATGACCTTGAACTTATCTTCCAAGCTGATCTCCTGCCATTGCCAAAGCTCCCATCCTGTTCGTCTACCTTACAGCTCATCTCATATGACAACTTCTCAAAAGGGGAATTCCAGTCTCTTCTTATCTTCTGCAGCTCACTCTACCATCTTCTGCTTCCACCCAAGGAGACACAGGCATTGTCTACTCCAACTAGACCACTGTTGTTAGCCAATCCCCAAGCTCACAAGATTGGTCTTCCTCCCCAACTTCTCTATCTTGAAAATCTTATCTAATCTACAAGACCCTGCTCATATATCTCTTTCTCTGGAATAAATTTACTGAATCCCCAGGCAAAATCAAATGGTGCTGGTTGCTCCATCAGTATCTGGATCCCATGTGGACTTAGCACCTGCAGATGTTTGGCACAGGTCTTCACCACCCTTCCATCCATATCTTGAGACCCTAGGAAGGAAAATCTTCAGCTCATTTTGCTTTACTAGTTCCTCACACACTGTTTTAGTCAGCTTTTTCACTACTGGGACCAACTGTTCCAACCAGCACAATTATAGAGGAGGAAGAGTTTATTTGAGGGCTCAGAGTTTCAGAGATCTCAATCCATAGACAGCCAGCTCCATTCCTCAGGGATCCAGGGGAGACAGGAACAACACGGCAGAAGAGTGTGGCAGAGGGAAGTGGCTTACGTGGTGATCAGGAAGCAGAGAGAGAATCCACTCAACCGTAAACTGTACTATAGAGAAATAGTAATAAAAACAGCATGGTATTGGCACCAAAATAGACATGAAGACCAATGGTACAGAATAGAAGACATAGAGACAAACACATATAAATACAGTTATCACATACTAGACAAAGATGCCAAGAACACACAATGGAGAAAAGATGGCCTCTTCAACAACAGTGCTGGCAAAACTGGAAATCCATATGCTATAAAATGAAATTAAACCCCTATCTCTCACCCTATACAAAACTCAACTCAAAATGGATCAAGGATCGAGGAATTAGACCTGAGACTCTTCACCAAATAGAAGAAAAAGTAGGTCCAAATCTTCATCATATTGGCTTAGGACCAGACTTCCTTAACAAGACCCCCAGAGCTCAAGAAATAAAAGCAAAAATCAATAAATGGGATGGATTCAAACTAAAAAGCTTTTTATCAGCAAAGGAAACAATCTATAATATGAAAAGAGAGCCCACAGAGTGAAAGAAAATCTTTTCCACACACACTTCAGACAGAGCACTGATCTCCAAAATTTATAAAGAACTGACAAAACTTTATGCCAAAATACAAAGAACCCAATCAATAAATGGGCTAAGGAACTGGGTAGACACTTCACAGAAGATGATATACAAGAAGATCAACAAATATATGAAAAAGTGCTCATCATTTCTAGTAATTAGAGAAATGCAAATTAAAACCACCCTAAGATTTCATCTAACTCCAATTAGAATGGCTATTATCAGGAACACAAGCAATAATAAGTGTTGGCATGGATGTGGGGAAAAAGGTACATCCATACATTGCTGGTTGCAGCTTGGTGCAGCCACTCTGGAAAGCAGTATGGAGATTCCTCAAAAAACTTGGAATGGACCCAGCTTTGACCCAGCTATCCCACTCCTTGGTTTATACCCAAAGGCCTTAAATCAGCAAAGTACAGTGATGCAGCCACATCAATGTTCATAGCTGCTCAATTCACAATAGCTAGATTGTGGAACCAACCTAGATGCCCTTCAGTTGACGAATGGATAAAGAAACTATGGTATATATACACAATGAAATATTACTCAGCCATAAAGAAGAATAAAATTATGGCATTTGCTGGTAAATGGTTAGAGTTGGAGAATATCATGCTAAGTGAAATAAGCCAAGCCCAAAAAACCAAAGGCTGAATGTTTTCTCTGATAAGTGGATGATGATACAAAACTGCAGAGGGCTGAGAAGAGAAGATTGGAGGAACTTTGGATGGTGTAGAGGAAAATGGGGCAGGAGGAGGCAGGGGAAGGTAAGATAGTAGACTGAGACAGATATTATTAACCTTTGTACATGCATGATTACATGAATGGTGTGAATCTATATTGTGTACAACCATAGAAATAAAAAGTTGTACCCCATTTGTGTATAATGAATCAAAATGCAGTCTGTAAAGATAAAAATTAAAAAAAACAACAAATATATATACCAAAACCAGACCCCCAATTCCAACCTCCTCCAGCCACACCCACATGCCTCCAATTACCACTGAGTTAATCCCATCAGGGGATTATTTAGCCAATTGGGTTAAGACTCTCACAACCCAATCATTTCTCCTCTGACTTTCTTGTATTATCTCACACGTGAGATTTTGGGGAACATCTCACATTCAAACCATAAAACACACATACAGCATTAAAAACAATAATAGTATAGAGATATAGACGGCAAGTATCTATAATCAGAGACCTCTCCTAACAACTGCAAGTGTAGAATTTTTATAAATATATTTGGTGCTACCATTAAAAATCATCAGGAAGATTATGGCCAGAGGGTGAAAATCTCAGTCAGGAAAAATACATTTTTATGTTGTTCTGTTTTTAGTTCTATTGCACAATGTGGTAAATTTAGTTAATAACAGAGCAGTGTAGATTTCAAACTGGCTATGATTTCAAAAGTTCAAATGTTCTCACCACAAAAAATTCAAGTATTTGAGGTGATGGATGTATTAACAAGCTTGATTTCATTATTCTATATGGCATTCATAAAGCATAATATCATTTTGTACCTCATAACTTTATATAATTATAAATTATCTATTTACTCTGAAAAGTAAATTCATTTTTAAAATCATCAGAAGGATAAATAATAGCAGTGAAAAGGAAGAAGTCTGAATGAGAATGGGGATAATATGGTAATGGGATAAACAATATAGACTATGCAATGGAATTGTCAACCAAAATAAGTGACTGATTCAAATTAGACTAATTCAATTAATTTAATTTTAAAATCACAGAGGAACTATAAAGTAATTCGGCAAACAAGTTCAAGAGGAGCTTATGTGGGTCATAGAACTGCTTGACTTTGTATTTAATACCAGTTCTTAGAACTTGACATCGGGACCCAAAAGGTCTCCTGGAGAAGACAAGCTCAGCATGGCAGACCCTTAACCCATGGATGTTGGCCGGTAGATGATTGTTTAAGGAATGTGATCAGGCTGTTCTTTTAGTTCATTCCTTTGCACAGGAATTAAGTTCTCTACTAAAATCCACATTGCACATATACCAAGAGTCACTGTGTCTTATGGAGCTCTGGCTGGTGTTACAAATCACTACAGTTTGGGTGGTCTAACAACAAACACTCATTTCTCACAGTTCTGTCCAGGACGTTTAAAATCAAGGCACCAGTAGCTTCCTTCTCTGGTAAGGACCTGCTTTCTGGTTCTTACATAGCACCATCTTGCTTTGTCCTCACATGGTGGAAGGGAATTGAACTCTGGTCAGACTCCTTTCTGAGAGCCCGAATCCCTTTCATCAGGGCCCCACCCTTATGAATCATCACCTCCTCACAGATGCCCCCTCCCAATACCATCATTTAGGGGGTTTGATTTGCACATGTGGCTTTGGAGAAGACACATACATTCAGCCCACAACACACTGTGAAAATATTCATTTCTTAAACTCTTCATAAATATAAAAGATCACCAAAGGAAAGCACAGGCATGGAATGAAGGAACACGAAACAGTGGAATGAATATGGACTTTGGAAGTACAATACCCTCACTAACTGGAAACCTGTATCACCTAGCTGTATCTTCTCCCTTTCAAATGAAGGAAAAGACTTCTGCCTCATTGAGTTGAGCTAAAATAGTTGGTTCTTTGGCCCTCGTTATGGTTTGGATGTGATGTGTCCCCCATCATGTGTGAGACAATGCAAGATGGCTTAGAGATGAAATGATTGGGTTAGGAGCGCCTTAACCAAATCAGTGAATTAATCCTCCTAATTTGATTAACTGAATGGTAACTGAAGATGGGTAGGGTATGGTTGGAGGAGATGGATCTTTGGGAGTAAGCCTATGGGGATATAAATTTTTTATCTGGTGAGTGGAGTCTATCTGCTGTCTAGTCATAATGTGAGCTCCTTCCTTCCACCATACTCTTCTGCCATGATGTCCTGCCTCACCTCAAGCTCCAAAGAATGGAGCCTGCTATCTATGGATTGAGACCTCTGAAACTATGAGCCCCCAAATAAACTTTTACTCCTCTAAAATTGTTCTAGTCAGGTCATTTAGTCACAACAGGAAAAACAGCTGACTAAAACAGCCCCTTCTTCTAAAATTTGATCGTTTTGGCCCAAAGTATAACTGTGGCTATTGGTTCTAATTTCTCCTACTTTTAAACGAACATCCACACAAAGCAGCCTACCATATCACATTGAAAATTGATTTCCATGAAGTCCCAATGTGTAGTCCACCTCTTTGCTCCACTGTGTAATGCTCTCACCAACAAGGCGTCCACATCCTGCATGTCTATTAACTTTGGGCCTGAGATCTGGCATGTTTTCATCAACCATTTTTATGTCCAACACATGAGATGATCAATGAAACTGATGAGGTAGGAAAGCCTTTTTCTCCCTTCATTCTCTTTCCTGTCCTTGTTAGTTTTTTAGATAGGAATTGTTCTAATGTACTTGTCTCAAGGGTGTCTAATGATTCCAATGAAATAGATGGGAGGCAACATCTAACACACAGGATTGGTCCAGATGGTATGATGCACCTCTTACAAACATCTCTGAACTCCCTCATTTGGTAAACAAGCATGATAATAGGTAAGATCTAAGGCTAGCCCCTTCTTACAGATGAGGAAGCTGAGTACCTACAAAGGTCAGAGAGGCGGATGATGGCAGAGCCAAGCTTCATGCTTAGACCTGTTTGACCTCATGTCCTCTGCTCTTCTTCTCATGATCCAGCCTGACTCTAAATTGCCTACCATTGTCACCCAATTCATACTGACCATGATTTTCCTGATTACATTTCCATTCCTGTGCTAGAGTTGGAAGAGACCCTGAGTATTAGCTTCTTCAATGGAAGTTCTGAGGCCTTTATATTCTTTCCACCCAATCTCAATGATTTGGAAACTAATGTTAGATTCTCCAGTTGCTGGACATTCTCTTGATCCAAAACAAACAGATGACTAAGAAATGCAAAGAGATTGTTACCTGCTTCCCTACAAATATCCCTGCATGGTTTTAAATGAAATAGAAATATGCCTGCCCCCAGAGCAGGACGACTAAGAGCTGGCCACATGCATAGGAGCCTACCCTACATATTCATCTTCCTCTTTGCCCAAGCTATCCTCTCAACCAAGTGCAGGAGACATAATAAAAGTCCTATAGAACTTTAGGCTGTGGCTGCATCTGGCCATTTCAGACTTCCTTTGCTAAGACACTAGCGTGGAAGGAAGGACTTACTATATGGGCAGAGACTGATAAGGCAATTGACCCTGATTGTCATTAAGAGACCCCCTGCTGTTTCACAATGGGCACAAGTTAGGATGACTTTGGTACTCAAGTGAGCCATGGAACATCACTTGGTACTCTTTGCAGAATATTGACAATAATTGATCAAATACCAAAGCCATCACCCAAGAAAAGCATGGCAACTAAAAGTCAGATCCTACCAAGATGAAGGTCTTTGGCATTGATTGGGTAGGACATCTAGACCAGTGTATGTGACAGGTAAAGGTGAAAGAAAATTAGACCAACAATAAAGACAATGTGGTTCACCCTGGGGCAGCTGCAAAACAAGGGCTGTAGGTACTTCTAGAGAAGGTGCATATGTTTCCTCAAGAAAAGACACTATCCAGGGTCCTGGAAAATTTGGTCACAGGTGGGCCAAACTTAACATGGGAATCAAGCAGATCCTAGCAGAGAAAGAAATAAATTATAGTCAAAGTTTTGATGTGTCCTCCAGATCCCCTTCTGAACTCACCACATTCTCTTCCAAGGTACCAAGGGACCCGGCATGGAAATTGCCACTTTGGGTCTCTCTGGGAATTACCTTTAGACAAAGGGTTGGATCTCCTCCAAGACTGCATCTCCCTCTGGAATAACCATCATTCAATGGCTATTTCTGTGCGGAACTACAAAACTCAGGCCTCTTGCTTCAAGCTGGGACAACCCTGGAACACTGTCCTAGCTCCAGCTCCAAGCCTTGGGTTGAGCTTTCTGTGTTAACTGTGCTAACTTCTTCCGCACTGGATCCTTCCTTTCTTCACTTCCTCACAGTGCACTCCAATTGACCTCCTGCATGTAGAGCAATTTTATTTCCAGAAAACCTGGCAAGATTGTGAGCCTATAATGTGTTTGCTTGTTTCTTTTAATAATTATAGTAACAACATAAACTCACATTCTATTGCCTTTATCTCCTCCCCCCTTTAAATGTTGTGTTCAGTAGAATTCTCTGTGATCTATGAATCATGTCTAACTCCTCACCACCATACATGTTTCATCTTCATCAAGTGTTTGACTCTTCATCATTCATAAGAGCCAATAGATTTTCTTGTCTCCTTATTTGGCACCACTGCCTAAACTTTTAACAACTTAACTATTCCTTGTTAGAGAGAAGGGAATATATTTTGCATATTTTGCATGATATCAAATAAGGTATCCATTGGATTCTGTCTGGATGAACTTGGATAAGTGGTCTACTACTTGAAGTCTCACCAACTTCAGACCACTCTCATAGTAACTGTGTTGGGTCAAGACTGGACGAGCAACACACTTCCCATGATTCTTGCCATTCTTCTGATATCCTTGAGGCCTGGAATGCTGACACTCAGCATTCTAGAGAGTTAGCAATAAAAATATGAAAGGGTTAAATGTGAATTTCAGATAAACAACAAATAAAATTTGAAGATAAATTTGCACCAAACATTGTGTGGATATCCATGCAATGTTTACAAGCAAAGTAAAATTTATTCAGTATTTATATGAAGTTCAGATTTTGCTGGTTATCCTTCATTTTAACTGGAAATCTTAACACAGAATATATAAAAGATCAAAAAACAAAAAAGCCTATAGAACACTCGCCATAGTGTTCAAGGTGCTGAATCTGAAGACATATGTGTGTTCGAGCCACATTCCCCATTGTTATTTGAGTGACTCCAGGCTGGCTATTTGGGCTTCCACAACTCTTTTGTCTCTTAATGTATAAAATGGGCACCATTAAAATGGTGACCAAAGTAAGTACTTTGTGTGATGTAAACATGTAAGCAGAGGCTTTAAGTTGACTTTGAAGAAATATCTAGAAGCTATATTTTTGATCAATGGCTATGCACATTTTGAAAGCTTCTGATTTATATTAGCAACTGATCTTCAAAAGGCTTGAACCAATTTCCCAGGAGTGGATTAGAATGTCTATTTCTTCTCCCAAACCAATGTCAAATTATATGAAGTGATTTCAGCAATTAGCATGCCTGTGATTTTTATCAGGTACAGTTGATAAAACCAGTGTGCACACTCTAAACTTCCAGTGGAGGGTCATGTCACATGAATAATGGTGCTAACACTGGGGATAGAAAACCCAGACTTCTTCCCAGGATAGATCGATCAGGTGTGGCACAATTTGTCCTCAGCAAATGATAGATAAGTCTGTGCCAACCCATGTCTGACATACCAGCAAAGGTCAAGGTTTAAATCGTCCCAGGCTCTGTTCACTCACCAAGAAGAACTGATATTTTGAAGATTAGCTTATCAGAATCTATTGAACCAGATATAGAGGCAGCCCATATTTTCAGAAGAAGACTAATGTCCCAGTCATCTCTGCTAGTAACTGTCTTGAAGCCTTCAAAAAAAGTTGATAAACTGCTCTGGACTCTGTTAAACAAGGGAGTCAGACTAGGTCACCCCTCAGCCTGCCCAAGCTCTAACAATCTCTGAAACTATAGTCTGAGGTCTAATTACTATCCTAAAAATACCAAACTCTAAGCCGTGTCCCACATTGTGTTGTGATTCTTTCTCCCCAATATTCTGTCTGAAGTGAATAGCAAGGAATGCTTTTCAGAATGCTTTGTTCACTCATTCCTTTATAAATTATTTATTCTCCTCAAATAATTTTCAGTAAGCAATAATAAAAATGACTAGGACTAAATTATTTAGGCAAAGACAATTAGACCAAAAAATAAACAAGAGCCAAGCGAAGGAAAAAAATTGGCTAAAGATAACCATCACAACAGAATGCTTAACTGAGTTATAAGCTTCCTGGTTGGCAAGGCAGAAAGCACAATACAGAGAAACTTGATAGTCAGATATCTTAAAATAGGACCGACCTGGGAATATATCTGTACATCAGTAAAAAGTAGGTTTCCAATTTTGTTCCCATGAAACTCTAAGGGTACATTTTCAAACAAATCTTTATTATAGTTTTGGAATGACATTCATCTATATTATATCAAATACTTCAAGGTTCACGACCCCTCTGACATCCCTTATTTCACTTAATTACACAGAATATACAAGTGGTACATGGCATCATCAAAGATTTCCTATACCTCTTTATATCTTCAGCCGGTGCCACCTTTTAAGGCAACTATCTATATTTGCACCATATAAACCAGTACCCATAAGTCACCTGCACTGAGTAAGCATTTGCAAAGTGGTTAATTGAAACTGGAAAAGAGTGTGCAATATACACT
This sequence comes from Glaucomys volans, assembly GCA_020662805.1. Classification (NCBI taxonomy): domain Eukaryota; kingdom Metazoa; phylum Chordata; class Mammalia; order Rodentia; family Sciuridae; genus Glaucomys; species Glaucomys volans. The sequence goes on from JAJEJO010000913.1 coordinate 453,085, forward strand.
GGATGACAAAACTAGATAAGAAAAAAGAAATGCAAATATCTCATTACTAATTTTTATATTAATTAGATGTTGATAATATCTTGCCATATTGGATGAATACACATCATTAAAGTTTATTTCACCTTTCTTTGTACTTTTTGAAATGCGGTCACTAGAAATTTAAAATTACTTATTTTAAATAGTTAGCACTTGTAGCTCACATTAGGTTTCTACTGGGCAGCAGCCAAGACATGGATTTCTGAGCAGTCAGTAGGTGCAGACATTGAGTGGCTGCTGGAAATTGTCATCTCGTTTTTCTTACAATTAACACATCAGGCCAAACTGAGTCTGAGAGGTTCAGATATCCTGTTAACACAGGAGAATTAGTGTGTGACCGTTGTATAAAACAACTTCCCCAGAACATCTTTTTCCATATTTTGAAGGTTTGAAACTTCTGATCTTGTTGAGCCTTAATTCAATTTGCCATGATGATGATATTCATCAATAGTGCCCAGAGACTAGGAAACGGAGTTAAATTTAGGCAAACTTGGGCTTTAGCCCTGTAGCCCTGTGTCTGCTGCAGCTCATTCTTCCTCTGTGTCTCCCTTCACCCTCTTGAACCAGATAATCCTAAAGCTGATGTCACTAGTGCTCCCGGTGGCTCAGGCATTCATCTAAGCACCTTACATATCACCTGAAGCGGCCTTTACTGTGATTTTAAGAGGTTGTTACTGATAAAGCTGCATTGTTTTTCAAGTGTAAACTGGGGTCATGGGAGAGGTTAAGCCACTTTCCCAAAAGCACACACCTAGGAAGTGGAAGAGACAGGATCTGAATTGTTCCTGCAGCTCCAGAATTCATACAGAAAGTCCTAGTGGCACCCAGGGCAGGACCAGGGAGCAGTCTGCCCTGGCTGCAAGCAATCAGGAAGTTCATTGTCTTAAAGAATTTCAAACCATTGACACACCTGGTCAAATGTCAGTCTCTGTTTATTGTCACCATGCACTGGCAATGCTAAATTACATCAATAAGAAAACACTCATTCCCCCAAATTGTTATTTCAGGTTCTGGACTATTGCTGTGATTACTGTTGAGTTTGTTAAAGTGTGCATAAGATTCACCTGGGCACAAACTTTTTGTCCACTACTTAAAACACAATTTAATTAAGAAAACTCCCCAAATATTGAGTTTTCCCTGACAGGCAGATCCACATATTGATTCTGAGAGTAAGTTTTTAATGACTAGGAATCATTTCAACTCACTTCAGGTACAGATGTGGTCAGCACTGCCAACCTCCATGGAAACACATATTCTTGTAGTTGACCAACAGGTGAAGAGTAAACAGGGACAGCACACAGTGACCAAAGGGAAGAAAAAGAGCTGCTTCAATCCTGTCATTGCTGTGATCACATGGTGTGATTATTTCTGTTTAGAATTTCAAACAATGAAGCAGAATGTGAAACATAACGCACCATGCTTTTATTTGGCAAGTACAAATTTTAGTTCATCAATGGAACATAATAATTCCAACTTCATGATTAGTACTGAAAATAATTCTGCACTACAGAAGAAGGAAGTATTAAAAACAGATCCTTTGGTATCAGCTATGTTAGAAGGCTGGTGACCAGCCTCTCCACATGCCCTACCTGATCTAAAACCCCCTGTTTTGTGATTAGATCAGTTCTCTTTCTTTGTGTGTCTGAACCTAGGCAGCTCAGAGTGTCTGACATCCTTCTGCAAAATAAAGCAGGGAATAAGTAAAAAGCAATCATCGATATCAGGGCCCTTAGCCACCTCCTTCATTTTACTCTGATGGACGCTCTTCACTGCATTGCTCACAGTGTGATTGCCAGACCACAGAGAAAAGCTAATGTTTCTTTTCAGCTCTGAGCTGAACGTTCTTCCAGCTTCCTTCCATTCAAATGCACTCTTGTTGCTTCATTTCTGCTCATATATATTTACTTCCCCTTCTGTCCAAAGAGCCTTCCCATTTTCTCCCCCTCTGACTCAGCTTATCTTCTGGGAAAATCCCACCTCATTACTGAACTGGTCTGATTTTCAGACAAAAATATAGGGGGCAGATTGGTCATGGGGACCTAGGAAGGCTGGAGGGGTCACTGTGCTTCACTGCCTCAGAGGGCAAAAGGGTGAGTAATTGATCTGCCTGCCAGCTCTTCATTCGACTCTGATCTAATTCACCCAATGGTGCATCAACTCCTCCTTGGTGCTTGGTACCTCCAGACAGCCTTTGGGAAGCTGGAGCCTCCTGAGTCCAGTGGAGTCTGACATAAGCTCTGTTGCTGCCTTGATTCTCAGCACTGGGGTCTCCAAGACCATGATGAATCCTGACTCCTGTCCCCAGGGGAGGTTGTGGTGACAGACTCAATGGTCAGGTTTGCTGCAGTTGGCATGACAGGAACCAAATTTGGGGAAAGAACAAGTGACAGATGACAAGCAGCTCATCAGAAGTGTGTCAACTGTCTCCACTAAGAGATGAATAGTAACAAGCAGCTGCTGAAATGTACTGAGCACTTACACTGGACCAGACCCAATACTGGACCCTGGAGCCACAGTGGTTAGTTTCCAAAACAAAATGGCACCAACCTTCTTCATAGAACTTAAATGATCTGATGAGAAAAAAAAGACATTAATTACATAATCTCCAAGTAAATGAAAAATCACAAATGTGAAAAGCACAATTAAGAAAAAGTTATGTCATCTTTTCAGAGCTGATGACAGGAGTTGGTGATTAACTCAGGGGGTCAGGGAAAGACTCTCTGCAGATATACAGTGAAATAGCTGCATTGGATGAAAGGAGTTACCAAAGTCATGAGAAGGGAGAAGGAAAACCTGGATAGAGCAGGGACCATGAGCAGAGCCCACTGGCAGTGAGGAGCAGGTGGCTGGGGAGTGTGATGGAAGATGACTCGTTGGGTCCATGAAGATGGAGAGAGAGATAGATGCTGGGTCCAAGCAGCCCCTGAAGTCAATTCTGGGGACTTCTGCCTTAACCTGAAAACCAACAGGAGACTCCCAGAGGGGTTTAGAATATTCATTGTGCACTAGAATTGCTGACCAGAATAACTGTCAAAGATCACGGTATGAGAATAAACAAAAAGAGGAAAGAAGCAGCGAGATGCACAAAGGGGCTGTCACAGCTTAGACTCAGAAGACATGGTGAAGGTGAGAGAAAAAAACAGATTGAATAGAGACAAAACATGATAAGACAGCATGGCATCGAGAGTCACAATAGGACAAAGCCTGAGAGGGTTGTAGCTGACTGTGAGAAGATCCCCAAGTTCTTCCCTGGACTTCATGTGGCCTGGGAACTGGATTCCAAGGAGGCAGGCATGGCTTTCCTCCAGAGTTAGTCACTTCCTGCTGGCCCAAATCACACACCTCTGACACCCTGTCCTGAGCCTTGGTGAAGTGCCTTTTCCTATCAGCCAGGTACCCCACTGCCCCAAAACAAAGTGTTCTCTAACAAGGAAAGATTAGTCTTCCATTCCTGCTCCCACCAAGTTTGATAAGATGCTAAGATGAACCTTTGCAGGGATTTCTGGGAATGTACATTCTTTGAAAAATAATAAAAATGGTAAGCATAGTCATAATCACCAACATCATTTTAATTTTCTGGTTTGGACAGAGAGTCATTTCTCTTCTTGGAGGAATTTGCATGGCCTGCATAGGATTAGAAAGCAAAAGAGCTGGGCTACTTGCACACTGCATGGCTGCAGAGAAGACTCAATCTCACTCCTTCTCTTCTTCTTCTTTACAAAGACAGAAAACAATCTGCCTCATGCACCAGATTGTTGTGTAAGCTGGTGAGGGTTTTCTGTTCAAATAAACTATATATCATTTGTAACAAGGATCATTATTATTACCACAATAGGAAACCATAAAAGTATTATTTATTGCAGTGCGGTATGCTATATAGTACAGATTTATTTTTCTGCAATAGGAAATGCAATACTATTATTTAGTATAATAACACTAGTAGTGGGGGAACTTCATTAAATTTCCTGTGTAAAGTACAATTATGATAAGAAAACATAAAATACAAAATATTGTGGAAGATATTAAATGTTGAACATGTATGAAGCAGCCAAACAAAATCCCATCAGAATTACAATAAGCAACGTGAACTTGGTTCTAGGAGGGAAACTTTTCTATAGTCAATTTTATGCTTGAATTGGCCACACACAATTTCTGATTGATATTTTTTTAATGAAGCACTTTTCAAATTTTCGTGGTTGCCACAACTAAAAACTATCTTCATATGAGTAAGTGATAACAAAATGTAATACTGTTTTTATAATTGCTCAAAATGTGGCAGCAGCTAAAATTAAATTTACAAAATCCAGGAGACCTTGCTCTCCTTTTACTGATGGAAATAATGAGGACATTGTGTGTGTGTGTGTGTGTGTGTGTGGCAATATGAATGGATTTCAAATGCCATCAAACATTTTCATATAGAGTATTTCAAGGCAATGAGGACAATCTCATTTGAAAACACACATGGATTGTTAAAATGATTATCCTCTACAATTAGTTTGGATAAAAAGGGTATGAAAGAACTGTCACTAGAAGAACTCATCAATCACAAATAAGACAGAAATACCCCTATCTGTGAGGGTAGAGCTGGTCCCGGAGGTGTGGCTTCCAAATATTGCAGAAGCTTTTCCACTCCCTCCCCCTCCCCCAGGGTTCCAGCTCATGATCCCAGGGCACCTGGAACATGAACTTCTCCCTTGATTCTAAATGCATCTGGTTCACAAAGAGCAGTATGGTCCCCCATGACTAAAGTCCCGGGCTCCTGTTTTGAACTCCACAGAACAAGAGGAACCTGATGTTCCCAACTCTGGTCACCTCCAGCTATCTCCTCACTGGATCTCCACCATCAGGCTGCGTATTGCCAAAGCTCCTAGGAATCTGTGAAGTTGTGGCCCCAGGATCCCTCTACTCATCAAGATCCAACAACAAAGAAAGACACCTTAATGACCCAACCCATTCAGACCATGGACTAAAAACCTATGGCCTAGCAGATCCTTCTCCTCACTCAGTGCAGAAGAAGGCAAGCATGTGTGACATCAGAGATTCCTAAATCCAACCTATGTATATCACATGTGCTTGGTATTCCCAGTGGGGTGGGAATCTGATTTGAATAAATAAGCCCTAGTGCTTCCACAAATGACCTTGTTTGCATGAGGAGGAACACAGATCTGTCTTCTGAACCTTTGCCCAAGTAGTATGGGAATTTCAATTAGCAAGGCAAATCTGAACTTTTAAATTTAAAGGTGAACATGAGTCAATAGAGCATTTTATAGATAGGTTGAAAATAATGATTAAACATGCAATTTCATCCAAATAACACCTCAGAAGCAGATGCATAGAAATAAACATTCATATTCCACAGTTGATGTCACGTCGTAAACATAATTCAAGTGGGGGCTTTTGTTTGGTTGAACAATTTATCAAGTGAAATCATGATTCATTACAAACCTCATCAAAAATGTTCCTTAAAAGTGGTTAAATATTTCTTTGAATAGAAGAAAACACCTTTTTTTGCTTTTTTTGCTTTATTTTTTATTTTTTTTTATTTTCTGTATAGGGAAAACTCCAAAATAGGAATCAGAAGAACTAAATTCTTCAATTAGCACTTAAAAATCCTCGCTTCGGTTTTCCATCTATAAACCAAGGACATGAGCTGAGATTATTCATTAGGTCACATAAGCCTTGTTTTTGTCTGTTTTTACATTGCTGGGACCAGAATACCTGACAAGAACTTGGAGGAGGAAAACTTTTTTTGAGGCCTCTGGTTTCAGAAGTTTAGTCCATAGACAGATGAATCATGGCTCTGAGTGTAAGGTGGGACACACATCATGGGGAAAGGGCCCAGTGGAGGAAAGTGGTTCAGCTCATGGTGGGAGCAGACAGCAGTGGGTGGATGGGGCTGCAGGGAAAACCCCAGTGACTCACCTTCTCCAGCCACATCCCACCTGTCTACATTACCACCCATTACCATCCATTCAAACTGGGACAGCCTGATTGGGTTCCAGCTCTCATAATCTACTATTTTTACCTCTGATTGATCCTGCATCAACACAGGAACTTTTGGGAAATAGCTCATGTTCGAACCATAACAACTCTATTTATTTCCTCACATTGCTCAATTTGTTGGGACTATTTTCTTCAGGAACTGTGCTTTCTCCAACATAATATGTTATTCAGAGTATTTCTGAAAGGGAGTAAAATAAAGGTATTAAGAAGTATAAACTCTGGGTAACACAGGCAATCACGAGGTCTGGTTTATCTCTGCATCCTCTAGAATGCTGGATGCAAGACATATGGTAGCCAAGGAAACCAACCAGAGTCCATTTTTCACAGAGGTTACATCCTAAAGACAAGAAAAGGGGAAAACATGTGAATAAGTGACAAATTTTTCAGAAAGCAGTAAGCATTATGAAGATAGATATTAGCTGGAAATAAGAGGGTACGGAAACAGAGGGGAGAGGCACTTCACATCAAGTGCTCTCAAAGAGGTGATATCTTAGGGGAGATCACAGAGTGACATAAAAGCAGACAAAGGAAGGCCTGAGGACCCAGTGACCAGTGCTGGTCAGCTAAGCACAGAAGTCCTAACACCTGACCCATCTTGAAGGGAGACAGAGTCCCCCAGCAAGGGAGAAGGTGAGATCAGAATTCGGAACGTTCAGAGAGTAGTATTCAAGACTCAGCTGGTGGCTTAATAGTTAGGAGAAATCAAAGCATTTCATTTGCCCTCTTGGAACCTCAGTGTATCTGGATAAATTAGGGGTGAAGGCATTTGCTTCGCAGGGTTGATGTGAGGGTTATGGATTGAAAGTCTTTCAGGGTGTCCCACAGTGTGCAAATGAAATTCAATCTCCCTCGCACAGCTCCGGGAGGTCTACTTACCTCTCTGACTTTATTTACTGCAGCTGACTGACCCAAATACAATATGTCTTTGCAGTACCCCAAGCAAGCCAGTGGTTTCCATTAGTCTATACCCCTAACTGATATTCCTCCCACTTGAATACCTTTCACCTCCTTCTTGTCTTAATTCACTTTCCTTGTACGTCAAGACAAGCTCAAGCAATACTTCTTTATTCTCTCTCTTTTTCCACACTTTTAATTGGTTTTTATTATAGCTGTACACAATGATGAAATTTGTTGTTACATATTTGTACAGGTACACAATATAACAATACAATCTGGCCAACTTCTCTCCAGCACTTACCCACTCTCTCCCTACCTCCCACTCCCTGGTCCTATTCCTTCACTGATCTCACTTTGATTTTCATGAGATTCCCCACCCAACCCCAACTCCCAGAGAACAGTTCCATCTGTTTTCCTGCAAATGACATAATTTCATTTTCTTTATGGCTGAATAAAAGTGCATTCTGTATATAGACCACATTTTCTTTATCTATTCATCCCTTGACAGACACCTACACTGGTTCCACAGTTCGCCATTGTGAATTATGCTACTATACACATGGCGCATGTACTACTCAGTATGATGGCTGTAACTCTTTAGTGTAAATACTGAGGAGTGGTCTAACTGGGACATATGGTGGTTCCATTCCAAATCTTCTGAGGAATTTCCATACTGATTTCCACAGTTGCTGTACCAATTTACATTGCCACCAACAGTGTGAAAGTGTTCCTTTGTTTCCACCTCCTCCCCAGCATTTATTAGTATTTGCATTCTTGATGACTGCCATTGTGACTGTTGTAAGATGAAGTGTCAGTGTAGTTTTGATTTACATTTCCCTGATTGTTAATGATATTGAACATTTTTTTCATGTATTTGTTGGACAAATTTCTTCTTTTCAGAAGTGTCTGCTTAATTCATTTGTCCATTTATTAATTGGGTTGTTTGATTTTTTTGGCCTTAAGCTTTTTGAGTTCCTTATGGATTATAGATATTAATCCCCTGTCAGAAGAGTAGTGACAAAAGATTTTCTCCCATTCTGTAGATCCTCTCTTCACATTCCTAATTGTTTCCTTACTGTGTAGAAACATTTTAATTGAATGCCATTCATCAATTAATTCTTAGCATTATTTCCTTAGCATTAGGGGACTCAGTGAGAAAGTCTTTGCCTGTGCCCACAGGCTGCAGTGCTGAGCCTGAGCAATGCTTTCCATGGGAACTTCCATGATACTTCTAGTGTGGCACATACACCCTCCCTGTGACCCAGTAAGACCCAAGCACCACTGACCTGTGGCCACTATTTTACTGGCTTGTTTCATCCTTGGTACTCCTCAAAAAGAGCAACAGCTCCTTATTTACACCCCAGACTACAGTATAACCTGGAACTAGTAGATCCTCAACAAATGTTCACAGGGTGATCCTCAGGTCAGTGGACATCCCCAGATGCTAAAGATCTGGGCATCTCTAGCTGCCACTGTGAAGCTCAAATTTCCAGTGTTAGTAAGTGGGGGTGAGGTATTCCATAACAGCAAATATCCTTAGATCTCACAGCTTAATGCAAGTAAGGATTGCTTCTTACTTCTGCAATTTTCAGGGATTCAATAAGATAAAGACTTCTCAATACCTGATTCCTCAGACATTACCACAGTGGTAAGGGATATAGACCCACACGGTTTTTCCCAGAAAATCATATGAAGCTTCCATTCAGGTTGCATTAGAGGGTCATGCCAAATTCAAAGGAGAGGAAGTAGATCTTACCAGGTATAATAAATATCACACCTTGCCAAATTCCATGGGCTCCCAGAAACTCATACACCTATAGTCCCTCTGACCCAGCATGGTTTCCACACATAATCACCTCTGTTGTATAACAAGTTTTGATGCAAAAATCAAGCTCCATCTTTAAATGTTCTTCATAAAATTTAGCCAATTAGTTGAGTATTTTGTGAGTTTGGGGAATTCTAACCAAGAGGAGCCCTTTTCACCCAATTACTTGTGTTTTTCCTCTGAACCTTCAGACTGCTCCATGAGTCTCCCAGATTTTCTCCATCTCTAATAGAGCTCCTTTAAATTCTCTGACTCTCAAATTTAAAGACCCAAAGGGTCCAGATACCCAGAGGAACAAAAGCCCCCATTGTCCAGGACTCTTGGTCCTCAGAAAGCACTCTTAATTATGATGATAGTTCTGGTTAGGTTGCTGTTGTGTTTGAATAGCAGAATGAATGAGTGAGTGAATGAGTCAACAAAGAATCTGAGCGGCCTGTGTACTTTAAAACACACAATCAGCCATTTTATCTGGCTATTCAGCTTAGCAACTTTCTCAGGAGTAACAACCTGTGGTGGGAACAGAAGTCATTCAGTCTTTTAGTGACCAAGAATATTGGTGGCAGCGCACTAATGCCATGGACACTAATGAATGAAGGGCCAGAAGTTGCATAGAACTCTACATTTAGTTTTGAGTTTGTCAAAGTCCTCTCAGGACATTCCTCTTATTTGTCTGTGAAGACAAGGCTAAAGCATTCTCAAAGATCCAGTTTCTGATTTCCTGCAAAGTGCTCAGTTTACAATTTGGCTATAATTTCCATGAGAACAGCCCCAGTTTCCTAGAGCTACTGGAATGGGGAAAAAAAAGCCTGTATATACTGTACATATTCCCTCTCTATCTCCTCTCTCTCTCTCTCTCTCTCTCTCTCTCTCTCTCTCTCGAGCAGGAATACACACAGTGTTCCATAGCTATTTTGAAAAGGTCACCAGATTTAAAGGTCCTATGGTCACCAGTTTCATTCACCATACTTTCCAGACTGAGCTGATTTGTCTGGTACTCTGCTGCCTTGGTGGTTATGTCTTCTTACAATTAGGATTTGAAGCCCTTTGTAGGTTGGAGCTCCTAATCTCCAAGTTAAGTAAAATCTAGGTTCCACCAACAGATAATGAGATGGGTCGAGTCTCTTAACCTTTCTGAAACTCAGTTTCTGCAGCTCTCATATTCTAGTCCATGTTTTGCTGCTACAACCAATGAGCTGACAAGAACAATCAGAGGAGACATTCACAGTTTCAGGTCTCAGTCTATAGACAGCAGGCTCCATTCCTCTAGGTAAAGCAGAACATCATGGAAGAAGAGTGTGGTAGAGGAAAGCAGCTCAAGTCATGGCCACCAAGAAGCAGAGAGAGAGTTCCCATCACCACCAACAAATATAAATCCCAAACACATGCCACCATCAACTCAGTTCCTCTATCTAGAGGTGGTAGCCTAGAGTTACCACCCCGTTAATCCTTATCAGGGGATTAATACATGGATTAGGTTAGGGCTATCATAATCAAATCATTTCACCTCTAAGCTTTCTATCATTGCTTCACACATGAACTTTTGGCAGACAACTAAATATCTAAACCACAACATCTGGTGAACAATAGCATCAGGGGCATAGTAGTAATACTGATAGCTTACATTATCACTACCTGTGTGGATATATGATCCTAATTAATTCTCTCTCTCTCTGACATACACACACAAACACACACAAATACACACCCTATAAACTAGTGCTATTACCCGAGTTTGTACATAAGGAAGTCAAAGCAGAGATGAGAAGTCAAGTAACATGCCGAGGGCCATAATTAGGTCAAGTTGAAGCCAACTCTGCTGAATTCCAGATCTGAAACTCAGAATTCTAATACTGCAGATCAGTAAAAGAAGATAATAGTGCCAAGAGTCAAAATTTATAAGTGAATTAAATGAGAATCTATTTGTGAAAAGTTGGCAAAGTGCAAAGAGGAATTCCCAAAGAATACCATGAACTGTGGAAGACAGAAAATATGTCACATTCTTCTGAGGGTTCTCCAGCTCACGGCAGATGGTGAATGCTTGATGCATGTAGGAGTCACTCAGTCAGGCTGCCTCCTGGCCACATCTCCCACCTGGGGAGCCGTGAACCTGGGCACATCAGAACAAAGATGGTTCCCCTGAAGAAGAAGCCCCTCATCTAGGCTGGCAGTCAACCCACTTCTCTCCTCTGGGAACAAGAAAGGTGAATGGAAAGTCCCTGAGACTGAGAGACCATGGAGCTGAGATATATATATATATATATATATGCATATATATATATATTATTTATATTATAAATTATTATTATAGTTATATATATTTATAAATATATATACATTTATATATATTTTATATATATTATTATATTATATATTATATAAT